>RCUC01147731.1:0-18660 GCA_003697995.1 Taxidea taxus jeffersonii | reverse complement strand
TTTTTTTTTTCAGTGAGGGTATATATATGTAGGAAATTCAGAAAAGAAAAAGTATAGGGGTGCCTGGGTGCCTTAGTTAAGCGTCTGCCTTCAGCTCCGGTCATGATCCGGGGTCCTGGGATCAAACCCTACTGAGCGGGGAGCCTGCTTCTCTCTTTCCCTCTGCCCCTCCACACCCCCTTCCCTTGCTTGGGCTCACTCTCTCCTGTCAAATAAACAAATAATCTTTCAAAAATAATTTTTAAATAATTTTAAAAAAGAAAATGTATAAAGAGCTGATAAATATTTGAAGAAATGTTCAAGTTTACTAGGAATCAGGGAGATGGATTTGAATCGCAAGCAGTTGGAGCTGAGTCATTTTCCCAATACCCAATAGGGACTGGCAAGTTCGTTCCTGGACGCAAGCTCCAGACCTGGCTGGGTTCCCAATCCTGCTGTGTTTTTACTCAGTGTTATCTGTAATCCCACAAACTATCTCATGTCCTTCTACCACACTTGCCCTTGTTTTTTTCTAGGTTCCTTTTCTGTTACTAACACCCTGAGATGATAGAAATGTTGAGGAATTTTTAGCAATTCAGAGTCTCATTTTCTAGAAGTATTGGTTTCCTAGGGCTACCATAACAAAGTACCCTGAACTAGATGGCTTCAAACAGAAATTATCACCACATGGCTCTGGAGGCTAGAAGTCTAAATCAAGATGTCAGCAGAGCCATGCTCCCTGCAGAGCCTAGATGCAAGGAACCCCTTCTTTGCCTCTTCCTAGTTTCTAGTGGCCCCAGGACTTCACTGGCTTGTGACAGCATCATGATACTGTGACAGTCTTTCTCTTCAGATGACAATGTTCTTTCTGTGTCTTCATCGGACATTCTCCTCTCTGTGTCTCCCTACTCTTTTTCTTTTTTTTTTTTAAGATTTATTTATTTATTTGAGAGAGAGAGTGTGAATGAGCATGAAGGGGAAGGGATAGAGGGAGAGGGAGAGAGAGTCTTAAGCAGACTCTGCTGAGTGTGGAGCCAACACGGGGCTTGATCTCACGACCCTAAGGTCACAGTCTGAGCCAAAACCATGAGTCGGAGGCTGACTGCACCACCCAGGTGCTCCACCTCTACTCTTCTTATAAGGACAACTGTCCCATGGGATTAAGGACCTGCCCTATTCTACCATGACTTTATGTTAACTAATTATGGCTGCAGTGATCTTATTTCCAAATAAAGTCATATTTGAAGGTACTGGAGGTTAGGACTTCAACAAGTATTGTTGGGGGGGGGGGATTCAACCTGTAACTCAACAATAAAAAGAGTGAGCTATCAAAACACAGACTTGGATGCATCTCAAAGACATCATGATGAGTCAAAAGTCTCAAAACAAGAAACAAGTCTCAAAAGGTTACATATAGTATTATTTCATTTATAGAGCAGTTTCAAAAACCTGTACTGCATGATGGAGAACAGACCAGTAGCTGCCAAGAGGTAGGAGTTGGGGACAGGGTGGGATGATAAAGAGGCAGATAAGGGAGTTTTCGGGGGTAGGAGAACTCTTCTGAATCCTGATTGTGGCAGTGATCATGTGAATCTTTACATGTGTGCAAATTCAGAGAAATGTAGATTTTTTTTTTAAAGTGATTGTTACTGTATGATTTAAGAAATAAAATTAAAAGAAGCTGCAAACTGTTTTTGGATCTTCAGACTGTACTCAAAGAGCAAAAGGCTGATGCTTTGAGGGCCATCCAAATATTTACTAAAATCATATCCTGTGTTGTTTCTGCCTCATAAAATCAGCCCTAAGCAGAACTAAATGATTCTGACATATTCCCAGCTTCACATGTATAGCCCTTGATTTGATGGTTTCTCCTCTGTTGAGAACTGTAATGCAATATTGTTTACTCATCATACACCTCAGAAACTGATGACTGTAGAGTCAATTCCACAAAGCCATAGAATTTCTTTCTTGAAAGGGGGAGGGGGATAATAGTAAAACTAAGCTATTCAGAGGCAACTAATACAGTTCAGAGTGGAATCAGTGGCTCTGGACGAAGATGTAATCGGTCTGATCTTTCCATTCCTATCAGAATTACGGTCTTTGGTACTGCCAAATGACCATGGTATCCTGGCTCCTTGCGTTGCAGAATTTCTAGCACATAACAGGTATTGCATATTTCTTCCCAGTTCAATCCCTGATGATGTGTAGAGCTTTCTTTTTCTTTTTATTTATTTATTTGACAGAGAGAGAGAGAGAGAGAGAGACAGCACAAGCTGCAGAGGGAGAAGCAAGCTCCCCATTGAGCAGGGAGCCCAACAGAGAGCTCAGTCCCAGGACTCCAGGATCAAGACCAGAGCCAAAGGCAAATGCTTAACCAATGAGCCACCCAGGTTTGGGGTGTAGATATTTCTGTCCAAAGCAATATATAACCCTTATGGATAGTATGTAGGCCCATTATTGGTCCTCACACTGTGGAATCTTTACAATTTTAATCCATCATTTACCAAAATTCATAGAGCCCCAACAATGCACCAATATATTAGCTTGGAAGTAATAATAATAACACATGCCTTAAAGAGCTGGGGTTTATTTCTTGCTCCATTATGGGGTGGCTGCCTGGGAGTTCTATCCTACATCTCCTCTCTTCACATTCCTATCTATCAGCCAACCTGGCCAAGAAAAATGAAGGAAGTCTGAATATTTCAAGTAGGATTCATGTGGGGTATGCCAGGAGGAGGAGACTGGCTGCAAAGCCCAATGGCTAAGAACGGCATCTAGACTTATACTGCCTGAATTTCCATCTCTACTCCTTCCTTTACTATCTCCATGACTCTGGGAAAAATAACTGAACCTCTCTGTGTCTTCATTTCCTCATTGGTACAATGGGTAATAATATATTACAACTTCAGAGTGAATCAATGCTCAACCAATTAATATATGTCCTATGTAAATCTTTGATATTTTCTTAAAACTAATAGAGACGAGACCACTTAAGGGCTCTAAACAGGATGTGACATCTGCTCTAATTGTTTTGAAAATAAAACTCATTCTAGCCATGCTGTGGGAAATGGATTGGAAGAAAGAGGTATGGAGGATATCAGGGAGAGACCGAACTGGCTGTCCTTTGTCACGTGTGTGTATATATTGAGGTGTTAAGGGATTAGGGACATTTAGCATGAATTTCAAGTTTCCAACTAAGAGACTTCATTCACCAAGACAGCTACCAAGATGTTGACCTGACGCTTTGTGGATTATCCAAAAACGATGCCTAGTAGACACACACCATGGTTCAGGGAAATGTCTAGGCTGTGGGTAATAGTAGGAGACAGTCAACCTGGGGAGAGAGCTGAGCAGAGATGCATACCACACAGAGTTGACAGAATAAGCAAAGGCCCGAGTTTGAGGACTACTTAAGGACTCTCAGAAGAAAAGGATGCAGAAAAGAAAGGGACAAAGAGGATCCAAAGAGAAACAAAGCGAAGGGAAAGTAAGAGTCTTTGTCAAGAGAGGCCTTGCTGCTTTTCTCATTTGGAGGCACCCAACTTGGGCACACTGATTCAAACCCAGCCCTACCACCTACTCACCCAACTCTGGAGGAACCCCTTAACTTCCCTAGCATCACCTGCCTCATCTATGAAGATGATACAGATAATATAGAACCCACCTGAAACTATTGTCACTGATGATTAATGGGTGAGTGCATAAAATGAACAGGCCAGGACATGTAGACGTGGTCCTTGACTCTCTGCCATTGTTACTATATCATGGCCAGACCCATCCGCAACTTTTCTAAAGCGTTAGAGGTATTTCACATTAAAAGATCATGTGTCACTGTCAGAATCTAACTGATGGGTGCCTTTTGCAGCAGTGTCAACATGTGATAAATTCCTGATTGGTCACTGGGTTTAGCATGAGTACTTCAAAGACACCCGTTCCCGATCTGCTTGTCCACATCTCAGTTCTCCCACTTGACCCCATGCCTCTCTGTTGAAGCAACAGAGATTGCCTGTCCAAGTCCCACCGCCTATGCCCCTATAGCTTTTTTTCAGAGGAGCCTCTATTTCTACTACCTCGGGCTGCCAGAATCTGTGTCAGGGGCACAGGGAAGGCTCCTAGGCACAGGAAGAGCAACCACAAAAGAGACCAGTGAGGACAGTCATACTGGAAGAAAGAGAAGGTCACACGATGACAGAAGAGAACACAACATGGGGACAGTGGCAAAGGGCAAATGGGGCGGGCAGGGCTTTGCTCAAACAACCCACTCTGTAATACCACATAGCATGAATGCTCATAGAAGTGGAAACAATGGTGAAATGGAGTATGACAGCCATTTGCAATCTGCCCTCCTCTGTGGAGTCAAGGACAGTGAGCAAATAATAAACATACAATAAAACAAACTGGGCATGGTGTCCAACCTTCCAGGCATCTGTATGAAAAAGTAAGCCCAGGGGACGCCTGGGTGGCTCAGTGGGTTAAAGCCTCTGCCTTCGGCTCAGGGCATGATCCCAGGGTCCTGGGATCGAGCCCCGCATCGGGCTCTCTGCTCGGTGGGGAGCCTGCTTCCCTTCCTCTCCCTCTGCCTGCCTGTCTGCCTACTTGTGATCTCTGTCAAATTTAAAAAAAAAAAAGCTTTTAAAGAAAAAGTAAGCCCATAATATAAACCCCCAGGAAAATCAAGTTGCGGGGGGGCGGGGGGGGAGCAGAAAAATGGGACTGTGCGGCATTATTTATGAGTGCCACAATTCTTGGCCAGATCTTTGTTCCCTTGGCCAAGTTTTCCGTGGGTGATTTCTCCAAGTTAAGCTCCCCTCTGCAGGAGGCCAAGGATGGTCAGCTGTTCAACTTTAGGAGTAAGATGGAAAATTATTAAGTCAAAGTTCCACTCTGAGTACTGAAGACTTTATATGGCAATGAGAGATACAGTGTCTCCTTTTGTAGGAAAAGAATGTTTCCATATGAAAATATCTATTTCTTTCTCATCCTCATCTACCACCACTCCCTGCTCCCTCCTTCATGGAAAATCATTTCCAGCCACCATGACCTTCTAGTAAAATCTCCATGACCTTCTAGTAAAATCTCCAACAGGCCAGTGTTCTCCTGTCTCTGTGCCTCTATATGAAACATTCTTCTCCTGCGCTTTGAAATCCTTCTGCATGCAGCAGGCATAACTTCTGGATACATGGGAGACTCCAAGGTCTCTGCAAGGAGGTGCAGAACCAAGAATAGCACCGTAATTGTTTGGAGGGAAAGGGGTGTTGGGAGAAGGAAGATTAAAGAAGCAAAGAAATATGAATTTTGTTTTCTTTTTCCTGAATCCTGGAGAAAGTCAGTTGAGTACCTATTTATGATACAATGTGCTAAGAGCTAGAATGTAAATGTAATAACATCACTTTTAAAAAGAGATGAGAAATCCACTAATTTTCAGGGGGAGAAACTTCTGGAAAGGTTTCATAAAAGAGGAAGTATTTGAACTTCATCTCAAAGCCTGAGTAGAAACTGTCAAGGCAGTCAAGATGTGGGGATTTTTAACCCAGTAAGAACTTTCAAATTTCTGGTGCACAAGTTAACAGTTTAAAAAAAAAATTCATATGCTCATTACAAGACATACTCCTAGAACGAAGTAACTCAAAAAGACTGAAAATAAGATAAGAAGGCAAAATGTCAGTCAACTGTGGAACAAAAAGAAAATGGAATTAGTAATTTAAATGTCAGGGGAAAAAAACGAATTAAAGGTGACAGCATATGGGACAGAAAAGAATATATTATTAATAAAAGATGATCAATTAAGAAACCATAAAAGACACGAAATGTTATGCACCAAACATCGGAACTTCAAAATAAATATACCAAAATCATTCAGAATTCCAAGATGATTGTAACGCATTTCCTACTCAGATATTGACAGATCAAAAAAAAAAAAAATACACAAGGAATTTCCATGATCACAATTAACCAGTCTGAGTGAACAGGGATATGTTCTCATATATACTTCTATGTACATACATATTTAAGTCCGCCTGTATATGTATATTGTGTGCCCAGAGGACATGCACCCTTCAAAAATCACTTTACCAAAAATATCAATGCTTTTAATAGGCTATTTTTTAAAATCTCAAGTTCAAAAAAAGCCAAAACTCTAAAAAGTGTATGGAATGATTAATGTGGAAATTTCGGAAATTATTAACAAACAGATGGCTAAAAAAGCTAGAGTAAGTAACAACATCACAGAACTACCCATCTTTAGATTTAAAACTGTTTTCTAAGTAACTCTTGGGTTAAATAGAAACTCAGAGCTGAAATTGTGGCCTGTTTAGAAATAAACTAGAATGCTACATATCTAAATTATGGAATGTAGTTGCAGTCCCCTGAAAAAAATTTATAACTTTGAATGCTTGTATTATAAAATAAGAAAGACTGAGAATAAATGAGCTAACCTTTCAGCTCAGAAAGCTGGAAAAAGAGTTACCAAACAACCAGAAAAAAAAGGAAAAAGAAAAACCTGAAGACAATAAAAAGAAGGAATGAATAAAGATAAAAGCAGGAATAAATGAAATAGAAAACAAAAGAAAAATACGAGACTATGGCAATAAAACCAAAAGCTAGCTCTGTAAAAACAGCAATAAAAAAAACAAACTTCCAGCAAGACTGATCAAGGAACAGAGCACAAATAACCATTTGAAGAATGATAAAGAGTATATAACCACAAATGAAAGGGTGCTTTTATACTACATATAAATTTATATCAGCAAATCTGAAAACCTAGATTAAACAAGCTATTATTAAGGATTTTTAACTCACTGAAGTAAATTCACAAAGGGTTTTGAAAAAGCAAAGAGAATTTTTTTTTTTTTTTTTAAGTTAGCAAAGTATCACACCCTCCCCGGTCTGCAGACCCAGATATATTTTATGGGTGAGTTCAACCAACATTCTTACAACAAATAGCCTGTACTTTTTTTGTGGCTACTTTAGAACACTGGAAGTGATAGAAAACTTTTCCAACTCATTCTCAAAGACAAACATAAAAGTGATACAGAAGCCAGACTCTATTTCACCAGAAACAAAGACCCTGAAGAGAACAAATTAATTTAATGCATAAATATGAATGCCAAGAATTAACAACACAGACAATGTAATTTAGCAGTGCCTGTACCAGTAAAATACAGGACCAAGTAGAGTTTTCCTAGGAAAGCTACAATGGTTCATCATTAGGATTTCTGAAATTAACCACTTTCCTGAAATGAAGGTGAAACCCTACCTGACCACCTCAATACACACTAATAATTTTAATAAATATATGCCTAAATTCCCAAGAAAAATCCACAGCAAGCCAGAAAGAGATTTGATGTTAACTGATAAGAAGGATCTAGAAGAAATCTATCACCAATATCACACTTTGGAAAGAAACATTTATAGGCACTCTAATTAAAATAAAACTTAATTTTAAAAGTTTACTATCATTGGTATTATTCTAAATTGTTTGGGATACTGTAGACATCATATGGAGTAAAAAAAAAGAATCAAACAAAAAAACAAGAGAATTTAAATGATCAAGAAAACCACAAATTGTCCTTACTTGCATGTTGTTGTTGTTTTTAAGATTTATTTATTACTTGGGGGGCAGGCAGACCAAGAGAATCTTTCAAATAGACTCCCCACCAAGCTCAGAGCCCAGCAACATGGGGTTCCATCTCACAACCCATGAGATTACAACCTGAGCTGAAACCAACAGTCAGATGCTTAACCAACTGAGCCACAACACACCCCATTAAATGCATGTTTTATTTTTTTTTTAATTATTTATTTACTTGAGAGAAGGAGAGAGAAAGAACATGAGCAAGAGGAGGGACAGAGAGAGGAGAAGCAGACTCCCCCCTGAGCAGGGAACCTGATATGGGGCTTAATCCCAGCACCCTGAGATCGTGACCTGAGCCAAAGGCAAATGCTTAACTGATTGAGCAACCCAGGCGCCTCACATGCATATTTTAATTCTTGACCTAAAAACAACAAAAACTCTGCTGAAATCAACTGAACTTAAAAAATTAATAAGAATATTATAACAGGAGCCAACTGCAAACAAAAATCAATAGCTCTCCTCAATGCCAATAAGAATTTACAATGGGAAAAAAAATCCTAATTATAACTATACCAGTTAATCTTAAATACCTGGTTATAGGCATAACAAAAAAATATGCAAGATGTAAGGAAAATTACAATTTTACTGAAGTTCATTAAAAAATAGTTAAAAGGTTAAGTATTAATCTTTTATTTCTTTTATCTTAGTTATTTTATTGGTTAATCTATCATTTCAATGTAATCCCATGACAAATTACAATGTGTTGTTCACATGAAACTTAATAAGCTGTAAAATTTATCTGGAGACGCAAACAGGAGAGGATGTGACCAAAGCACCTGGAGTTAGAAGCAGGAAGGAATAGGCAAAAGTATTATGTCACCCTGGATTTTAGCATTAACATATAGAAGAAGCTATCATAATTACAGGAACATGGTCCTAGCAGAGAGGTGAATGAATGGAACAGAACAGACAATACTGACACGTTGGAAACTTTGATTATAATACTGAGAAAACTCACTGTTCAGAGACTGACTTCAGCAAGATGGTGGACTAGGAGGTCCCCCAACAAAAACAAAGATTTCACAGTAATCCATTAACAAAAATAGCTCTGAGAGGGTTCTGGAGTACAGTGAAGAAACTGAAGCAACCCGTGGAGCACAAAAACCAAGGATGGCTGCACAGAGAAGTGTAGAAAACACTGCATTTGGATCACTTTGCCCCCAGGATAGCATAGCTCAGGGCCAAAAGGGATTCCAGGGGCCCTAAATTTTCCCTATGGGGGAAAAGGAGAGCATGAAGACTCCAGCAGTCATCACCCACCGAGAATCTCAGCAGCCCTCCCCACCACTGCAGACACCTGCAGCCTTTACTGTTGAGGACTCCGGCAGTCTTGGCTGACACCAACGCGGACCCCACCTGATGAAGCTGCCTGGATCGCAAACCACTGTGCCCACTCCCGGAGCCAGAACCGCAGCTAAATTAGATCTGTGCCACCAGAACCAGCACCATCACACATCCCACCCGGTCAATGCCCATGCACCCAGCTGCACATGAAGATATTCCCCCTCAGAAGCACCAATCTATTCAAGTCTAGAAGAAGTGACTCCCCATCTCCTCATTCAAATTCACAGACCCCAAGGCAAGGCTACAAAGCAACATGAAAAATCAAGGAACATGACACCACCCAAAGAACACAGTAAATTTCCAGTAGCTGACCTGAAAGAAATGGAGATCTATGAACTGCCTGATAAAGAATTCATAGCAATTGTTTTAAAGATGCTCAGCAAGCTACAAGAGAAAGCAGGCTACTCAATGAAATCAGGGAAACAAGGCGAGACGTTCAACAAAAAGACAAATCACAAAAAGGAATCGAACAAACCATCTGAAGCTGAAGAAAACAATAAATTTAGATTAAAAATGCAATAGGGGAGCCTGGGTGGCTCAGTGGGTTGAGCCTCTGCCTTCAGTTCAGGTCATGGTCTCAGGATCCTGGGATCAAGCCCCATGTCAGGCTCTCTGCTCAGAGGGGAACCTGCCTCCTCCTCTCTCTCTGCCTACTTGTGCTCTCTGTGTCAAATAAATAAATAAAATTTTTTTTTTAAAAATGCAATAGACAGGGGCACCTGGGGGGCTCAGTTGGTTAAATGTCTGCCTACGGCACAGGTCATGTTCCTGGGGTCCTGGGATTGAGACCCGCACTGAGATCCCTGCTCAGTGGGGAGTCTGCTTCTCCCTCTCCCCCTGCTCATGCTCTCTCTCTCTCTCTCGCTCTCACTCATTCTCACAGATAACTAAAATCTTAAAAACTTTTTTTAATTTTTTAAAAAATGCAATACACAGTTTAACAGCAGACATGACAACATAGAACAAAAATTATCAAACTCAAAGTCAAAAACACAATAAAAAAAAGAAAACTAAAAGTCCAATATCCCTGAAAAACACAGACACAGAAATTCTCAACAAAATACTAGGAAACCAAATTGAGCAGTGTGTTTAAAGGACCATACACCAAGATTAAGTGGAATTTATGCTGAGAGGCAAGGCTGGCTCAACCTATACAAATAAAAAAATGTGATACATCACGTTAATAAAATGAAAGATTAAAAACTATTTGATCATCTCAGTAGATGCAAAAAAAGGCATTTGACAAAATTCAACACCCTTTCATGATAAAAACTCTCAACAAAGTAGGTATCGAAAGAACATACTCAAGAGAGGACAGCCAGATATGACAAGCCCACAGCCAGCATCACAGTCAATGACGTAAGCTTGAGAGCTTTCCCTCTACGTACGATCAGGAAGGAGACAAAAGATGTCCACACTCCCCACTCCTATTCAGCATAGCACTGGAAATCCTAGCCAGAGCAATTGCATAATAAAAAGAAACAGAAGGTATCCAAACTGGGAAGGAAGAAGTAAAGTTGTGTCTATTTGCAGATGGTCTAATCTTACATACAGAAAATCCTGTAAGGACTCCATCAAAAACCTGTTAGCAAGAATACATGAGTTCAGTAAAGTTGTGGGATACAAACCAACTTACAAAAATCAGTTCCAGGGTGCCTGGTGGCTCAGCGGGTTAAGCCTCTGCCTTCTGCTCGGGTTGTGGTCTCGGGGTCCTGGGATCGAGTCCAACATCGGGCTCTCTGCTCAGCAGGGAGCCTGCTTCCCTCTCTCTCTCTCTGCCTGCCTCTCTGCCTACGTGTGATCTCCCTTTCTGTCAAATAAATAAATAAAATCTTTAAAAAAAAATCAGTTCCGGGGGTGCCTGGGTGGCTCAGTGGGTTAAAGCCGCTGCCTTCGGCTCAGGTCATGATCCCAGGGTCACGGGATCGAGCCCCGCATCAGGCTCTCCGCTCTGTGGACAGCCTGCTTCCTCCTCTCTCTCTCTGCCTACTTGTGATCTCTGTCTGCCAAATAAATGAATGGAATCTTTAAAAAAAAAAAAAAATCAGTTCCATTTCTATACGCTAACGGGGAACTATCTAGAAAAAGAAAAGAAAACAATCCCATTTATAATAGCATCAAAAACAGTAAAACACTGAACAAATTTAACCAAGAAAATGAAGGCCTATATAGACACTGAGAACCACAAGATATTGATAAAAGAAACTGAAGACACACAAATAATGGAAAGATATCGTGAAATGAAGACTTAACATTGTTAAAATGCCCATACTACCCAAATCCACTAGATTCAATGCAATTCTTATCAAAATTCCAACGGCATTTTTCATAGAAATAATTTTTTAAAAAACCTAAAATTCACATGGAACCACGAAAGACCCTGAAAAGCCAAAGCAGCCTTGAGAAAGAACAAAACTGGAGTCATCACACTTCCTGATTTCAAGCTATATTGTAAAATAAAAAAACTCACAGAGTTCAGATTTAGAGAATAGATCGGTGATTACCAGGAGTTGGGGAGTGGGGAAAATGAGATGTTGGTTCAAGTCCAATCTTCCAGTTATAAGAGGAATAAACCTGGGGATCTAATGTATAGCATGGTGACCATTAACTCTTTGTATACTTGTATACAAACCATTGTTTATACAAACACAAACCAAAAAAGACCACTGTATACTTGGAAGCTACTAAGACAGCAAATCCTAAGTGATCTCTCCAGAACAGCAATATAATTGTTAATTACGTAAGGTGAAGAATGTTTAAGCTAACCTTATTGTGGTAATGTAATATATACATAGGTCAAATCATCATAGAATGTTATATGCCAGTTATACTTCAATAAATCTAGGGGGAAAATACATTATAAAGCAATAAATGAAAGGGAAGTTAAAAAAAAAAAACAACAACTATTCACAGCAGCAACAAAAACACTGACAGAGGAAATTAAAGACACAGATAAGTGAAAAGACACCTGGTGTTCGTGCCCCCGAATAATTAATATTGTTAAAAATGTCCATACCACCCCAAGTGATCTACATGTTTGATGTAATCATCCGTGTGGAACTACAGAAGACCCCGAGTGGCCAAAGCAATCTTGAGCAAGAAAAACAAAGCTGGAGATACCACATTTTCTTGATTTCAGTATATTAGAAAGCTACAATAATCAAAATTGTGTAGTACTGAGATAAAAAGAGACATGCAGATCAAGAGAACAGAACTGAAAAACCAGAACTAAACCCACTGTCCAGTGATCTTCGACAAGGATGCCAAGAATACAAGCTGGGGAAAGGATAGTGTCTTCAATCAACAGTGCTGGGAAAACTGGATATGGACATGCAGAATGAAAATGGATGCTTACCTCACCCCACATACGAAGATGAACTCAAAACAGATTAAAGACTTAGAGGTAAGACTTGGAACTGCAAAACTACTAAAAGAAAACATAGGAACAACTACCTTGACATTGATCTAAGCAACGATTTCTTGAATGTGACACCAAAAACACAGGCAATAAAAACAGATAAATGAGATTACACCAAACTAAAATGTACAGGAAAGAAAACAATTAGCAGACGACAAAAGATGAAAAGACAGCATATGCAATGACAGAAAATATTTATAAACCATGTATCTGAAAAAGAGCTAATATCTAAAATACGTACGGAACTCAAACAACTCTACAGAAAATAAACACCTAAAACCAAATTTTTTAAGTGGGCAAAGAACCTGAACAGACATTTCTGCATACAAATGGTCAACAATCATATGAAAATGCTCAGTATCACTCATCATCAGGGAAATGCAAACCAAACCACAATGAGATATAACCTCCCACCTGCTTGGATGGCTATCAACAAAAGGACAGAAAATGACAAGTCTGTGAGAACGTGGGGGAAAAGAGAACTCTTGCATACTACTGTGGGATAATAAATTGGCACAGCCATTCTGGAAAACAGTAGAAAGATTCCTCAAGTAATTAAAAAATGAAACTACCATAGGATCCAGCAACCCCACTTCTGGGTATATATCCAAAGAAAGTGAAATCAGTGTCTTCAAGAGGTATCTGCCCTCCCATGTCGATTGCATTCCCAATAGCCAAGATTTGAAAATAATTTAAATATCCATGAAGGATCAATGGGTAAAATGAGTGTGGTACTATGTAGATATTATAAAGACACGTTATATATTATAACATAAATCTTATTATTATAGTAAATATTATGTATCATGTATGTGTGTGTGTATCTGTATATATATATTTTTTCGGTTTTTAAAAAATGAAATCCTGCTATTTGCAACAACAAAGATGAACCCAGAGGACATTATGCTAACTGAAATAAACCAGATCCAGAAAACTAAATACCATATGATGCCACTTACATGGACCGTGGGAGAAGGAAATGGGGAGATGTTAGTCAAGGGGTATAAAGTTTCAATCAGACAAGATGAATAAGTTTGGAAGATCTAATACACAGCAATATGATTCAAGTTACCAATACTGTATTGTACACTCGGAAGTTGTGTGTGTGTTTTTATAGAGAGGGCATACGTGCAGGAGAGCAGGGATGGAGGGGGCAGAGAAACATGGAGAGAGAGAATCATTTTTTTTTTTTTTTTAAGATTTTATTTATTTCTTTGACAGAGAGAGATCACAAGTAGGCAGAGAGGCAGGCAGAGAGAGGGAGGGAAGCATGCTCCTGGCTAAGCAGAGAGCCCGAGGCAGGGCTTGATCCCAGAACCCTGAGATCATGACCTGAGCTGAAGGCAGAGGCTTAACCCACTGAACCACTCAGGTGCCCCGAGAGAGAGAATCTTAAGCAGGCTCCACACCCAGTGCAGAGTCCGGTGCAAGTCTCTCTCCCACAACTCCCAACATCACAAACCAGCCTAAATCAAGAGTCTGACGCCCAACTGACTCTGCCACCCAGGCACCCCCTATACTTTGAATTTACTAAGAGGGTAGATTTTAAGAGTTCTCACTACACACACACACACACACACACAATAACTGAGGTTGTGAGGTGATATATGGCAATTAGTTTGATTATGGTAATTACTTCACAGTGTACACATACATCAAAGCATCAAATTGTACACCTAAAATACATACAATTTTTGTCAATTATACTTCAATAAACCTGGGGAGAAAGCCTCTAACTATAACCTAGATTTTTTTTTTTATTTTAGTTAAAAATAAACTTTCTACCTTTTTAAAAAAAAAAAAAACAACAACTATCTCTTTTGTGGGGGTAGGTAGAGACATAGAGCATTTTCCCATATTAGACCATAAATAAAATAAACTTCAAATTGATGTTCTTAAAAAAATTGAAATCAAACCTAGAAATATATTAGAAAATAGGGGAAATTTTCATAATGGGAAAAATAAAAACTAAAATCATAAGCAAGTGAAATAACAGCACTTACTATCTTCAAAATATAAATTCCTGTGAGCTAAAAGATGCTCTAAACTTAAGATACTGTGACAAGCGGGAAAAGATACAACTTATCAGCAAGTAACACAAAGTGTTAATACCACAGTGCCTGTTAGTTAACCCAAAACTCCTTTTCGGTTTCTCTTGCCTTCTTCTGCCTCCATTCCAGATGTTATAAACTTCCTTGCAGACTCTGGGAAAGCTATAGCTTTCCGATAAAAAGGACAGATGCCACCAGCACTACTATTTTGCGATCAACAGGAAAAAGCCAAATCATTTTTGGAGACCCCAGCGCTGCCGAAACTAAGCCACAGAGCAAATGCTGGTTCCCTCAAGCCTCTTGGTTTCTTGTTGTGTAAGAAAAACAGACCCTCACTTGTTAAAGTCACTGTTGATCCGGTTCCCTGTTCCTTGCAGGGGACACACCCAAATGCTATCAATAATATAAAAGAAGCACAAAAGAATTCACTGAGATAAAGACAGCCCAACAGAGAAACAGGCAGAGGTGAGAACTGGTAATTTCGAGGAAAGGAGAAACAAATATGCATTAAACTTTCAAGAATAAACTCTGTAAGAAAGGGCACATTAAACTGAAAGGTGAGATGACATTTTTCAGCTTTCAGACTGACAAAAATTAAAAAGCGAGGAATACAATGCCCATTGTTGTCAGGAATCAGGCTCTTTGTCAGATGCTCTTCCTTGGCATAGCTGTTTGGGGAAGTCAAAGTTTCAGAATCATTTAATCAAAATTTTAAATGAGCTTTCCCTTGGACCCCACATTTCCACTTCTTAGACTCTACTTAAAAAGTGTACGTGACCAAAGATATATGTTTAAGGAGGACACCTGTTGGGCGTGTTTGTAATATCAAAAAGTGGGAATACTACTGAGCATCATTAAAGGAGTAGCTAAATGAGTCATCTCAGGTGACAAAAAAAAGAATGACAGGGGCGCCTGGGTGGCTCAGCGGGTTAATCCTCTGCCTTCGGCTCAGGTCACGGTCTCAGGGTCCTGGGATCGAGCCCCACATCAGGCTCTCTGCTCAGCAGGGAGCCTCCTTCCTCCTCTCTCTCTGCCTGCCTCTCTGCCTACTTGTGATCTGTCATATAAATAAATAAAATCTTTAAAAAAAATAAAATAAAATTTCGGGCACACTGGCATTGAGTACACCATTTCTGAATGAATAAACCTGAATGTCTAGCTGAATGACTGAATGACCCTAACTTTACTGGATAAGCAACAAAATGACAGTGAACAGTCCTGGAGGATGGACATCACATTGTTAAATGGATACATATCAGAAGCCTAGTGATGAACCAGGGTGGGGATGAAGCCTGTCCAGAGGTAGGGAAATACTATTGAACCCATCCGTGCACCATCTCAGGAATGCCGATGTAACGCTTAAACTGGAACAAAATACTGTTTCAAGAAGCCGGGATACAAACTTTAGGAGGCTGGACCCACCTGAGGGCAGCCATTCAAAACCCATTAGAAAGAGGCTCAAGCAGTGTCCTAGAGGGTCACCCTGCATTGAGCAACACTGATTCCTCAGAGGATAATGCAGTCCAAGACTCCTCCTGTGTGCGAGGCCATAGGCGGCTGCCACCTATGTAACAAGACTCATTCATGGTCATGCTTGAAAGACTGAAGTGGATTACAGTTGTTCAATGTAAATCATCATTAGACAGATCCCCCACCATGTTTATTTCCAGACTTTGCCAGAGAAGCTGAGTTCACTCTGGTGGCTCATTTCTGAAGATAGACTTCCACCTCTCCTTCTCCCAGTTCTCGTGCCCAAATACCACCCCTGTCCTCAAATCTGGACTGGCCCTGGGATTTACTTCTGACCAGCAGAATACTATGGAAATGACTCGGGTCTAACTGAGGCTAGGACACAAGAAGCCTCGTAGCTTCCACTGGTCTCTGTTATGCTCACTCTTAGGAATGCTCCCTCTTGGAACTTCACTGCCTTGTACCAGGCAAATTCCTTGAGACCACCATGAACATGAACATCCCAACACATACGGAGGGGCCCTGGCTGGAGCTTCCCTGAAGAGCTCCCAACTGACCACCAGCATCAGCTGCCAGCAGAGTGAGTGACCCCAGGCAAGGCTTCAGAAGCCACTACTAAACCAGAACTGCAGAGACACAATGGATAACAGCCCAGCTAGGCCAAATTCATCTACGGGACTGTGACAAACAGTAACAAACTGTTTGCTTCCTCTAAAATTGTAAGGTAGTTCCTATGTAGCAATAAAATTAGCCAGGGCGATCAATCACTCCCCAAGAAGACAATGGTTCTAAAGGAGGAATGGATGGAAGGTATGCCATACAGGCACAAGGAGGCATCCACAGTTTTTGTCAAGACCCAGTAAATACATACTGCTCATCTTTTTTTAAAAAGATTTCATTTATTTGAAAGAGCGAGCAAGCGAGAGAGAGAGAGAACATGTGTGCACACAAGCTGGGGGGAGGGACAATGGAAGAAGCAGGCTCCACGCTGAGCAGGGACCCACCCAAAGCAGGGCTTGATCCTGGGACTCCAGTATCATAACCTGAGCTGAAGACAGATGCTTAACTGATTGAGCCACCCGGGTATCCCCCTATTGCTCATTTTGTGCATCTTTTTATCTGATTAATTTCACAAACTCTCTTAACCTCAGAGCTAGATACTATTATGAATTCCATTTCATAGATGAAAAACTAAGGCTTTAGAGAATCATAAGTTGTTAAGATCACAGCGCTAGTTAATGGTGGGGCCAGCACTTCACCAAATTACTTCTTCTCTCGGAAAATCCTTCCAGAGCACCTGCATGATCAGGTACTTATAAAAGGACCCTAAACCCCTTGAGTTCAAAATACTTCTCGATCCATCTAGATCTCAATTTCTAGGATTCTGGTGGTAGAAGCATGTTTCACTGACTCCCTAATAACGGAATGAACAAGGGACAAACACAAGGTTTTCAGGGTTACTTCAGTGAACTTACTGGGTATCTAAAATGTACCCATCCAGGTCCTGGATTCCAGGAATAAAAAGATGAAAAAAGACACAGTTCCTGCCTTCAAAAACATCACAGCCCACGTAGGGAGAGAGGAAAGAGAAAAACCACAGTACAATGTGATACATACAATAATTGAAATCTATATGAAGTATTTTAAAAGCAGATGGGAAAAAGTCCACCCCGATTCCACATATCAATTACTTAAATTTATTTTAACATAAACTCAGATCTTTTAGTGTGAAATTGTTCGCTTTCTACAGCAGTACTGCAAGTATTTCACTGAACCCAAAAGAAGTGGCTCATGGTGCCATATGTAATCCTCAGACTCAAGCCAAAGCTTCAAGACTCCTTGAGATGACCTTTTCTTCAATAAAAAGCCACCTCGCCTAAGCCACTTCCCTGCCCACTGGAAAAGGGCACGCTCTGCAGCTGGACCTGCCATATGACAAAGAGTCCAAAATGTCAAGGAGCCATTGACTTCCGTGTTTGTGCCAGTACATTGCAAATATGGCTCCTTGTAGCAGTGGGGCTGGGCTCAGCCCCAAGGTGCCAGATGGTCCTGGGTACTCAAGAATAAAGCCATCTGCAGAACAACTCCTTCTACGGCCGTTACAATTTGTACTGATTATAAGCCTCTATCAGAATGTCTTTAGAACTCTTATCTATGGATAATCCTACCCTCTTCATTACAGCTCTGGGTTTAAGACTACAGTTTTAGCTGTAAGAATGGGAGAAGCATATTGAATGAGTACTCCGTGTCCCTCCCACCCTGGTCGATCTTGACCTGCATTACACCACCTTCACTGGAAACCCATAGACAAGAAGGCAATTTACACCCACTGTTGGGAAGACTTAATCTAATGACACAAGATGCTACATAGGATTGACCTTGGTTTGGAATTAAGCGTGAAGGAGTAAAATACTGGAAGAATTAAATACTGGATTTCATTTGGCCAATGATGACCCTCTTCTTTCTTAGACAAAAAGCCTATTTAACCACAAATGGCCTATGGACAGGGTCTGGTATCACAGGCTCACCCATGTGTAGCATCTACATGGCTGCCTGCTACAGTAAAAACTCACTGTTTATTTGATCTGAGCTGTTAGGATGCGTAGTATCTTATAAGAGGATATTCCATGGTGATGAAATTCTTTTCTGAATCAATTTGGGCCCCAGTAGGTTGATACATTATTTCCTCACAGTGCTCAGAGCATTAAGGTACTCATAAAATGAGTTAATGACCCATTTAAAAATGCCCTTTATGGAAAAAAAAA
>RCUC01147730.1:0-73634 GCA_003697995.1 Taxidea taxus jeffersonii | reverse complement strand
GGGTCTCTGTCCCAGGAGCCACAGAATCAGGGACTTAAGAGCTCACTTCTTTCAGTGTCCTTCTGGGAAAATCCTTGCTGTCTCTTCCTCTCCTTTTGGCACACACACCGTCTCGGCATGTATTCGAACAGGCATTTTTGTTTTCAAAGTCCCATTTAACCAAGAGGCATGTGAGGGTGGAGGTCCATGTTCATGCATCCCATTCACCTCTGCAGGCACCCATGGAGCACGTGCTAAGTGCCAGGCCCTGGGGTAGCTCCGGGAACTGTACACAGACTCACTTAAGCCCCCAGTTTAATCACAGCCCGTCTGGTGCATGGTGCTGCTGTCATTTGTGCTGGTAGTTTCTCTTCATGGCATGCAGAGTTCACCACTGGCAAACGGATCGTGTTCCGAAAATCCATCTGTAATTCATATTCCCATAGAAACGATATGTTCCACCGCCAATGCCCGTATTCACTCACACACACCACATGTATGCAAGACACCTGCGACCCATACACTGGCTGAGCCGCGTGTTTAAAAATAACAAAATCGGGGCAGCTGGCTGGCTCAGTGGGTAGAGCATGCGACTCTTGATCTTGCGGTCGGGAGTTCAAGCCTGACGTTGGGCATGGAGCTTACTTAAAAAGATAAAAGAGCAAAATTCACCATTTTTTCCTTCTGGGAAAAATGTTTTTTGAATTTCCACAAGGAACTCAACCTCTCTTTGAAGTCTTGGGTTCCAGAAGGAAAAGTTCTTGCCTTGGTGGTCAACGCTTTCCTTCTCCCATAGTCTTGGGGGGGGGGGGGACTGTACCTCTGTCTTGCCTCTTCTTGCTAGTCTGTGGCAATGCTCCTAGGATAGGAATCCCCCCCACGGGGGTGTAAGGAAGTAGAAGCGAAGTCTGGCACATTTATTAGACAGGGCATCAGGTGTTTATCTTGAGGTGGCCTGGGTTCCTGCTTCAAATCCCCCCATCTTGAAAATGTTTTGTGCTTTAGATCTTTCTAAAATGCAAATTTGATGCATCCCCCCGCCCCCCCAGTTTATAGTGACCATCAAGACAATGGCAAATTACTTGGCATGGTATAATTGGCTCCTTGAGACCTGTCCCCTGCTTACCGTCCAGCCTCATTTCTCACCCTATGTTGATGCTATAACCAGAAGCCAGGGTTCTCTCTCCTTCCCTTTAGGTACGCTGATCCCTCTACCTGGCAAGCCTTTTCCATTCATGACCTAGTTCATAATGATTTGTGCTTCAAGAGTTAGCTTAGCTGGCATTTTCTTTTGGCAGCCTTCTGTGACCTGTTACCCTGTGAACACCCTCCATCTGAATCAGGTGCATTCTCTAATTCTATAGCTCCCAGCATACACCTCTTTCTTAATGCTTCTCATAGGGCTGAGAGGTATTCATTTACATCCTTGACTCCTCCAGGAGCCTGAACTACTGGAGGTCAGAGACTTAGCTCTGCATTCCCAGTACCCTGTAGCTAACCTAGAATAGGTCCTCAAATGCATACTGAAATAATAAATGCAATAAATTGGAAAAGGACTTGTGACCATGGACAGCCTGGATAATGGGATTCCGGTGATAGTAACACCTGCAGGGGAAATTAGAACACCTGGGCAAAGCCCTGTGCTGTCAGGTTAGAAGTGTGATTCGTGGTAGGATGATCTTAGATTAAGTCAGACTAGCTCTGAATTATTCTAGAAGTATATGCAAGGTGAAGAAAGTGACGGGGGGATAGGGTGTCTCAACCTGGCATGATTTTGCTCCCCCCCAGTCCAGGGATTTTTGGCAACATCTGGAGACATTTTTGGTTGTCACAACCAGGAAGGAGGGAGTGGTGATCCTGGCACCTAGAGGATAGAGATCAGGGATGCTGGTAATCATGCTACCAGGTACAGGAAACTTCCCACAACCAAGAATTATCTTGTCCAGGGGTGCTTGAGTGGCTCAGTCCATTCAGCGTCATGGTCTCAGGGTCCTGGGATCAAGTCCCACATCAGGTTCCTTGCATGGGGAATCTGTTTCTCCCTCTCCCTCTCTCGCACTTCCTCTCAAATAAATAAATAAAATATTTTTAAAAAATTATCTAGTCCAAATGTCAGTAGGGTTGACTTGAGAAACGCTGGTACACAGTGACACCTTGAGAAGTTACTGACATTCTATTTTTAAGTTAATTTAAAGCTGATGAGATTCAGTACGTGTAACTTTTGATGTGCAAAATACACTAGAATCTAAGAGATGTGGCTTCTGGTCTTGGCTGTAGAAAGAGTTAGCAGTGGATTCTAAGGCAAGTCACTTTACCTTTCTGGACCTCTTTTTGTTCCTTTAAAATAAGGAGGGTTAGACTAAGTTCCAGTTCCCCTTTTTTTTTTTTTTTTAAGATTTTATTTATTTATTTGACAGAGAGAGAGAGAGCAGGAGCACACAAGCAGAGGGAGAGGGAGAAGCAGGTTCCCCTTGGAGCAGGGAGCCTGACTCGGGGCTCAACCCCAGGACCCTGGGATCGTGACCCGAGCCAAAGGCACTTGCTTAACCAACTGAGCCACCCAGGCACCCCTAAGTTCCAGTTCTAATATCCCATAGCTGTAAACCTAGCTCAGTGTCTGATTAAAACTAAATTAAAAGAGTTAAAGGAAGAGAGGTGTGATTACATATTCTACTTTTTACATTGGAATTTAAGGGCTCCTGATCCCCTGTTTCTGTAGGCCAATTAATGATTGTCGTAACAATAGCTCTTAAGAGATGAGACAAGAAATATTCAAATTACAGTTTGAAATATTGCCTTTCAGGTAACATTACTCCTCTGTGTGTGATATTTGTGAATGTTTTCCAACAATGTCTACTAGATGTCAGAAACATGGGAAAGAAGGTGCTAGAGTTAAAGCTGAGAGTTCAACTCTGAATATCTCCTTTCCTAGATTCTAGAAAATTATAGTATAGATAGGGGCATTATATGTAATGACATACATTGGGGAGAAACATGGTAGGTTGGTTTAAGGAACTGGATGAGGAGTTGCAACTGCATAATAGCTTTAAGCACAAATTTTGTTTTCACTGCATTAATATATGAATTATATTACTTTATATGAATCACAATGAATAATTATATGAATCACAGTGAGTTATTGTTGGTAGAAATTTTAGAAATTCCAAGGTAGGTTCGGCTTACCTTCCAGTGCCCTCCTCAAAATGGCACAGGTACACCTGTTCTCCCTTATCTTCCATTCATATACTCTAGGATTCCTTTGTTTAAGTGATCCGGTCAAAATATGATTATTTATCCTACCGAGCTATGAATTTCTCTGTCACATTTCTGCATATTAACTCATGCTAGTCTATGTCTTTGCTTTATTCTGGCCCCAACCTAAGTCTTCATTTTTCTAAAGTCTACCCTTCATTCAAGGCCTCTTCTATGAAGTCACCCTTGATTCCATCTCTCTGTCTTAAAAAACATCATGCCCTTTAAATTCTGATGGCATCCGTTAGCTCTTCTGAGCCATATATCGAATACTGTCTTGCAGGAAATATTACTTAAATACAGATCTTACCTCTTCTGCTAACTCTTTCATTCTCTGCACATTCCTAACTCCCTTGGACAGACCTTACTTGTCTGTATTTGGCCCTTGTTCTAAGCTTGGGCAGGGACAATTTCATCTTCATCATGTTGCCCCAGGTCAAACATATGTCATACACATAATATGTGCTCAGTTAGTAGTCATTTCTCTGATGTATGGATGGATTTGTTACATACTGAGTGCATTCACCTAAAATGGGTTGGTTAACTTATTTTAGCATTTTGTTTAAAGTTAAATAAATGCCAGCACAGGGATTTATTAGGAATAAGAATTTTTATTTATTTAATTATGATATATAACTATCTAAAAAGTGTTTGATTAATACTTTAAGACTCCTATTAAGATTCTAGGTTTTCAAATTACTATCAACAACCTTTAAAATAGGTGTCTGATCTGATGGAAATGCCAACTGACTCTCCAGAGTCCTCGTTATTGCATTCTTATTGAATACAAAATTATAATGCGAATGTTCAGTGCTTCTAAACAATCAAGGAGACCTAGAGAGCTCCAGTGTGATGCTGTTTCAGCCTTGCCCCCAAACCAGATTGAGTCTTAGCCGGACATACTAGCATGAGCTGACTGACAAAGGATGTAGGTTCTAGGTAAGTAAGAATAGAAATGATTCCTGCCTAGTATTCACCCTATACAGAGATCACCCGTCATCTAGATAGTGTGTTAAAGCAAATAGTGAACAGCTTTGAATCATCAGATTAAGTAATACAGGGCGGGCGCACAAAAGATTTCAAGTTCTGTTAAGAGAGAGAATTGCAATGATGACTAATCCAACACATGCATATACTTTTTCTCCTCTTTCCACCATAATCAAATCAATCGATCTCCATCTCTACAGATACACACATGCGTAGACACACACACACACACACACACACACACACACACACACACAGATGGGTATGTGTGTGTGTGCATAGTGGTCTCTCTCATACAACCCTCACTTGTTTTCTTCTGTGGTCCTGCCCCATCTGGCTTCTGGAAACCTGAACACGTCAGAGATCTACAGAAAGCCAAGTAAATGGCCGTGCTCTGTATGTGAGGTTCAAGTTACACTTACATTTGGAACCCCTTTACAATACTCCTAATCACTTCCATATTTAGCCAATCCTTGATTTGTATCATACCAGGGTGTTTCAAAAAGATACACATTTTTTGGCACCTTGGCCACCCAGATACTCAGACATTTCACTTTGCAACTACTTCCAGAGAGAATACCTCCAGAACCTCGTGTTTGTACTGCACCATCGTGTTCAGCCTTAAAGGAATGACGACTGTTGTCACGGCTGTCAGGAGTCAAGGGTGGTCAAGGGTGATTGGTACATGCCCTAGTGACATGAGTGGCACACATCAAACATTTATTAAAGTATAGACAGCCAGGGGCGTCTGGGAGGCTCAGTTGGTTTCAGCTCAGGTCATGATCTCAGGGTTGCAAGATTGAGCCCCACATTGGACTCTGAGCTCGGCGCAGTCTCCTTGGGGATTCTCTCTCACCCTCTTCCACTGCCCCTCCCCGTGCTCGCTTGCACGTTCCCCCTCTCTCGCCCTCAAATAAATAAGTAAATAAACCTAAGACAAATTATAGAGAGCTGGGAGGATTTCTTTACAAGGGGAGGTTGTCAAATTACGGCCCATGCCCCAGATCCATTGTGCCTGCTGTTTCTGTAAATAAAATTATATTGGGATACAACTATGCCCATTCACCTTTACATTGCCTGTGGCTGCTTTTGAACTAAAAGAGTTGAAGGAGAGACTAGTTAGCCTGAAAAACCTAAAATATTTACTTTCTGGCCCTTAACTGGATGAATGTGCAGACCGTGCTTTTACAAATTGGTCTTGACTGCATGTTCCTATAAACCCAGTTACTAATGAATGCATTTCCAAAGGTGTTAAAAAAAATTTTTTTTTTTTACAGTCAATCTGTGCTTGAACAGTTTCTAGTACAAAAGTCTTAACTCCCCAATTATATTAAGTCCTTGAGAGTACTCATGAATACCCTGGAGATCTTATACAGCACAGGAGGGGGTAGAGAGCAAGCCTGCTCTAAGTATTTCTTGATAGACTGATTAAACCGAGCACTTCCTATAAGAATCATGAGTCTTGTAACATAGGAAAAAACTAGCTCTCAGTTTTCCTTGAGTATCTCTGCCTTTTCATCTATTTTCCTTTTCTTACCTATCTCTCAGGATGTTCAAATCCCAGATATACCATAAGAGACTCGTAATCTCACAAAACAAACTGAGGGTTGCCGGGGGGTGTGGGGTAGGGAGAGGGTGGTGGGGTTATGGACATTGGGGAGGGCATGTACTATGATAAGTGCTGTGAAGTGTGTAAACCTGGTGATTCACTAGACCTGTACCCCTGGGGCTAATAATGCATTATATGTTAATTTTAAAATCTTAAATTTTTTAAAAAAAATTACATAAGTAAAACAGAATATTTTAAAAACAAAAACAAACAAACAAAAACTAGGTCTATGTATAAAAGAAGGATTAAGAAAAATCAAAATATAGAATATAGGCGATTCCAGCTATAAAACATTATAGCTCACAGATCTTTTTATCCCAGGAGCCCAAAACAAAAGAACAGAGAGAAGCACCTAGTTTATTATATCCCATTTGAAAAAGTAATAGACCCACATTAAGACCTATAGTTATGGGGAACCTGGGTGGCTCAGTGGGTTAAAGCCTCTGCCTTTGGCTCAGGTCATCGTCCCAGGGTCCTGGGATCGAGCACCACATTGGGCACTCTGCTCAGTGGGGAGCCTGCTTCCCCCTCTCTCTCTGCCTGCCTCTCTGCCTGCTTGTGATCTCTGTCAAATAAATAAATAAAATCTTCAAAAAAAAAAAAAAAGACTTTCAGTTACAACAAGCATGGTACTGGTTAAGAAAATGGAAAAAGTATGGTCTCTGTTCTGAGAAACTTAAAATCCTGTGGGTAATGTTAGTAACATTTTTATAATATTTCAAAGTTGACTGGCTCTTGCCACATCCACTAAATATCATTTTATCCTTACAGCAACACTGAAGTGGGTTGTCCCTAAATCCCGGTTTTTATCAGTGTCTCATCTTGTTGCTTTACTTGGACAAGATGGAAAAACACATGATTTAAAACGGTCTAGTTGCAGATGTAGAAACTCGTCTTCTGATCCCTAGTCCCTTACTTCAGCTATCCAGTCTCCCCTTAAGCTAGGTAACTTCTGGTCAATGCCCTAGAAATTGTATCTTTTTCAGGTTAAGAGTCTTGTGGTAACATTTTACCTTGTTTTATATTATTCATGGGACAGGCTCAACTCAGGACTCATCAAATTCCACAGTAAACCTGTGTGTGTCTCCTTTACACTCTGTATCTTAAACAACATACTGTGACAATTCAGTAAATCCGGTACTATTTGAGGATGAGTTAGAAACACTGATATAGGACAGTGTTGTGCCCTTCAAGGCTCCTTGATCTGTTTACACTGATATTAATAGATGGTTCTGGCCTTCAGTCACAGACCTGAATAATTCTGGTCATACCGACCTGCTGCATTTCGTTAAAAACTATAAAATATTCTGGGAACTATTTTAGATAAGCAATATATGCAAGTCACAGAAAAAGTTCAACAGTTCACAAAATATATTTTTTAAAGATTTTATTTATTTATTTGACAGAGATCACAAGTAGGCAGAGAGGCAGGCAGAGAGAGAGGAGGAAGCAGGCTCCCTGCTGAGCAGAGAGCCCCATGCAGGGCTCGATTCCAGGACCCTGGGATTATGACCCAAGCCAAAGGCAGAGGCTTTAACCCACTGAGCCACCCAGGTGCCCCAGCAGTTCACAAAATATTAAGAAGCTGTCTGAACTATACAGTGCTGTAGAAATAATTATAGAGAGTCAACATAATAAATCAACTTTTTCTTAAATTGTTGCATTTGGATTAGTGTCCAAATGAAGTGCTTTATTATTAACAGCATATGGCAGATAAGTTGAAAACACTGCTAATTTTCCTTATTTCCATTCCTTTGAAGTGGTAAACTCATAATTTTGTTTGTGAGCCAAATTCATAAAATAGGGGGTTCTATATACTTGCTCAATTAGTCTATCTTCTTATAACCAAATCGGGTTTTATAAGTATTATGTAATTGTATAGTATTAGAAAGTAGTTATTTGAGAATATAATGAGTGTCTGATGGTGTTTTATAGATTGGGCTTCCTACTATAAAGAGGGTTAAGGTTAACCTCTTTATGGTGCAGTAATCGGAGCCACACGCTCCATGTCTTTTCATGATTCTGTAGCCTAAAACATAAGGAGTACAACAGTAGAGGTCTATCAGATTGTACCTACCTCCTCTGGAATTTTCCGGAAGTCTATTTTAGATCTCCCTTCCAGTAGCCTTACTTTACTGACATTTGGGTGGGAAATGAAGACAACCTAAAAACCTGCACATTGACAAAAGGCAACCAGAGATTTTCTATTTTACGGGGCCTTATTTATCCAGTTGTTTCTGGATTGTTTGAATCCAAATAAATACCAAGTGCATGTATTAAACAGTTTGGGGCACATTGCCATCTGGCACTAAGTAAATTTTGGAATGCGGGTGGATATTTCAAAGAAAATTGCAGAAAGTGTCATGTGCTGTTTCCTTAAGCTGATTTCCATGAGATCTATGATTTCGGAAGCTCAGTCTACAGGTTTTTTTTATTAGGCATTTGGATTTTTTTTTTTTTAAATACACAGGTAGTGCTTTATGAAAAAAATAGAATGCTTGGCTCTTAACTTTTAATGACTCATTAATTTTGTGTAAAATAGAGCTTCTCATAGTAGTTATTTAAAATACGCCATGTAAAAATATGATTAAGGTTGTACGAATTTCATAATATTAGTTCTTACCCCATCTTAATCAGATAGCTAACCGAAATGTATCTGGATTTGAAGTTAGGGAAACTGGATATTCACAATAAATGTTCCTGGCATTATACGTAGATTCAAGAAAGGAAACAGAATATATATATTTTTTAAGATAAGAGAGAGTGTGTGTGTGCACATGTTGGGAGGAGGGGCCGAGGGAGACAAGCAGACTCCTTGCAAAATGAGGAGCCTGTCACAGGGCTTGATCTCACAACCCTGAGATCACGACCAGAGCTGAAGTCAAGAGTCAGACGCTTAACTGAGCCACCCAGGTGCCCAAAGTAGAATGTATTTATGACCTCTAACTATCTTCTAAACGAAGACAAAATGATTATAATTCACAAGATGTAACCAAAAGCCATCTCAAATATAAAATACATTGCGCTCTTTATTCCTGTATCTGCAGATATCTGTCTCTTTCTTCATCAACATTGGAAGGGTCATGTTGATTCAGATTTTAATCTGGTAACCTGAAGGCACTGTTTTAGTTTGCAAACTGAGAACCCTCACTGTTGCAATTTTAAGGGACCTGATTTATATGATGTTGACTTAGGAGCCATACCAAGGTGAAGCTAAAATCGTTACCAACCATTCTGGTATTTTGATATTGAAAATTAACAGAGGAACAACGTTTTTGAAAACATGACTAAAATAAGATCACACTTCTTTGGATGCTGCCAACGTATTAATACACCCCCCAACTCAGAGACATACAGCTTGTGTTCTGTAAAGATAGTTAACGATTTCAGCCTCGAGTCTTTATATGACCAGTAGTCATGGACTACTTTTCAAGGATGGTGGTGACTCTGAAATATGGAATTTACGGGCTGAGGATGTTATTCAGGTGCACTTCTACATAATATGGCTCCTGTGTTTTGTTTCAAACCCATTCTTGATAATGAATCAATAGATGTCATATGAAAAAAAATGATTCTAAGGATTCCGGCTAGGTATTTCCTCAGTCATTCACATTTAACTTAGGAAGGGAGTTTGAATGGACAAATTCATACATATCCTACCTGTTTTCAAAAGTTTATATATTTTTTAAAGATTTTATTTATTTGACAGAGAGGGACAGATCACAAGTAGGCAGAGCAGCAGGCAGAGAGAGAGGGGGAAGCAGGCTCTCTGCTGAGCAGAGAGCCCAATGCGGGGCTCGATCCCAGGACCCTGAGACCATGACCTGAGCCGAAGGCAGAGGCTTTAACCCACTGAGCCACCCAGGTGCCCCAAAAGTTTATATTAATAGAAGAGTCAGATGGGATGAATATTTCTTAAGGTCAAGTGTTCTTTTGAAAGCCATTTAGGTTGGAAAGGGCAGAAAAACTCAGAATGATATTATATGGAAATATTTCATGAGAATTAGCGGATATGGCTGGACATAAATTAAAAGAAACATAAAAGGGAGTCATAATTTGGAGTGTGTTTTATCTACTTATAATGTATACCTCAAATACCAAATTCATACATAAAAAAAAAAGGAATTGACTTTGAGTTAATAAAATAACTTCAGATCTATTTCATAGATGGTCTCTGCCTCATTTGCACAGGAGTGCATACGTGTCTCTGTTGTCTTAGCCATACTTATAATTACCCTTCTTTCCCCTCAACTGAACAGTTGATGATTGAGGACTGAAGACACGTGAGCTGCTGTGTTGCCATTCCTTGTGGTCTACGCTGTAAATACTGTGAAGAATTAGGTGCAATAAAAGTTCAAGTAAATGTGAATTTTGGCTCTTATTTGATGTTGAGAGGACTCTGGTAGAGATGGTCAAGGGTCAAGTACCAGGAATATGGCATCAGAAGATGCTTTTTTCCTGTGTTCTATCCCCTGGAAGCAGATAAATTGACACAGCTCTAGTACGTGCTTCCATGACCAAGTCAGTTTCCACTATCGGCTGGTTGTTCATAGGTATAATTTGATGACACTAGACCTGTATAGGTTGACCATAATTGTGAGGGGATTATAGCACAGACTCTGGAGCCAGACGGCCTGGCTGGGTTGGACTCCTGGTTCTTCTAATTACAGTTGACCCTTGAATAACACAGGTTTGAACTACACGGGTCCACTTATTTGTGGATTTTTTTCCCCAATAAATACAGTACAGTACTCTAAATGTATTTTTTCTTATGATTTTCTTAACACTTTTTTCTTACCTTATTTTAAGAATACAGTGCATAATAAATATAACATGCAGAATACATGTTAATCAACTCTTTATGTTACGTGTAAGGCTACCAGTCAGCAATATATCATTACTAGTTAAAGCTGGGGGGAGCCAAAAGTTATTCATGGAATTGCCTGAAACTATTGTAACCTTGTGTGTCAGCTACACTCAAATTATAAAGAACGTCTGTAACCCAACACCCAAAAAACAAATAATCCAATTAAAAATGGGCAGAAGAAATGAATAGACATTTCTCCAAAGAAGACATCCAGATGGCCAACAGACATATGAAAAGGTGCTTAGCATCACTCAGCGTCAGGGAAATGCAAATCAGAACTACAATGAGATAACTCCTCACACCTGTCAGAATGGCTAAAATCAAAAACACAAGAAACACCAAGTATTAAGGAGGATGTGGAGAAAAAGGAACCCTTGTGCACTGTTAGCAGGAATGCAAACTGGTGCAGCCACCATGGAAAACAGTATAGAGGTTCCTCAAAAAATTAAAAATAGAACTACCCTACAATCCAGTAATTATGTGATGGAGCATTTACCCAAAGGATACAAAAACACTAATTCAAGAGGATGTGTTCACCCCTGTGTTTATTGCAGCATTATTTACGATAGCCCAATAGCCAAAAAATGGAAATAGCCCAGGTGTCCATCCATAGAAGAATGGATAAAGAAGATGTGGTATACATGCACAATGGAACACACCATGGAATATTATTCAGCTGTAGAAAAGGAACGAGGGGCACCTGGGTGGCTCAGTGGATTAAGCCACTACCTTCGGCTCAGGTCATGGTCTCAGGGTCCTGGGATCGAGCCCCGCATCGGGCTTTCTGCTCAGCGGGGAGTCTGCTTCCCCTTCTCTCTCTGCCTGCCTCTCTGCCTACTTGTGATCTGTCTCTCTCAAATAAATAAATAAAATCTTTAAAAAAAAAAGGAATGCTCTTTTGCCATTTGCAACATCAGGGATGGAGCTAGTCAGTATAATACTAAGTGAAAGCAGCCAGTCAGAGAAAGACAGATACCCTAGGACTCCATGCATATGTGGAATTTAAGAAACAAAATAAATGAACAAAGGAAAAAGACGTATACCAAGAAACAGAGTCTTAACTGTGGAGGAAGATAACCGACGGTCACCAGAGCGGCAGTGGGTGAAGGGATGAGATGAAGCAGAGCACTTGTCAGGAGGAGCGTGGGGAGCTATATGGGATGACTGAATCGCTAAATTGTAGGCCTGAAGCTAACGTAACACTGCATGTTAACTGTACTGGAATTAGAATTAAAAACCTAATGAAATTTTTTTCATTTAAAAATGGGCTATTCATAGATTTTCAGCCACAGTAGGTGGTGGTTGGTGACCCTAGCCCCCATATTGTTTGAGGGTCAACTTGTACTAGTCCTGTGAATTGGGCAAAACAGATCACTTCTCTGTGCCTCAGTTTCCTACAGGAACAAAGGCAATGATAATAGTACCTGCCTCACGGGGTGGTCGAGAAGATTAAATGAATTAATAGACTTAAGGCTCTAAGAAGTGTGCCCAGCCCATGACATATGCTCAATGACTATTAGGTATTGAGGCTTTCGGTTGTCTTTATTACTATTAAATTTCTCAGCACTGGCTCCTATCTTGAGAATGAAGATCCTGTAGGTGTAGTGGAAGAAAATTGGGATGTCAACGCACAACCTTCAAGTGATAAGAGAAATAAGAAAGCTTTGAAGTTAGGGAAGGATTACCGCCAACATCAAGAAATGTGAGAAGAAATGGTTAGTTTAATGGAAGGGAAAGGGAGAAGAAATATTTTTATTATTGCGGCAAATCTAAACACTGTGGGATGCTTGTTAAGAGGAAATGGAGGCCATATGGAGAAAACCATTCCATTCCACAGTGTGGAATGGATTTAAGGGACAACGGAATTGCCCAGGCATGAATTATGTCCGCCTTTGGCCATATAATGCCATAGATTAACAAAGCAAACAGCAGAGGGCATAGTAGTAGTTAATGGGAGGAGGAAGGAGTCATCAGGCTTCAATGGTCAGTTCTTATGATACAGTTTTCCTTATTAAAGAAATACACTGATGACAGTATTTTTGTTCTTTCCAAAAATCATTTGCATGCATTAGGACCTTAATATTCTAAATCCTTTCATTTTCTTTCATCTCTGTATTTTTATATTCATTGTCTTTGTATAAACGTTTTTCTGGTAACCATTACTAATGGGGCTACTAATTTCTGCTAATTAAGTTGTTAATTAACTAGGGTAACTCAATTTTAAAATTTACATTAGACATTTTAAAAATCAAAATGTTTTCCCCAGGGCCTAGTTGCCTGATAATTAAATCAAAAAGAGGGGTGAGCATGTATGGGAGGTATTTTATTATTATTTAAAAATGGAGGAATTCTTATGAAAGATTTACTAATTGATTGTAGGTTTGAAGTAATTTGGAACCTAGCCCAAATGATCTATACGAATTGTTTGGAACTAGGCAGGGGTAAAAGGAAAAAACCAGAAAACAAAATTAGGTAAAATTTTTTTTTTCTATCTGAAAGAGTTACTTTCCATCATGAGTTTAAAAATATACGTAGAAAATAAATGTTCTTCCTTTATCCATGTTAAGAGAAGTCCAGACATGAAAAATCATCCAGTAAGAATCTTCAGAACCTCAGAAGATAGGTACAATGACACTGAGGTTTTCATGAGTGTTCAGAAAAATTAAAAAGGCCAGCCTACTGGTAGCATGTTCTGTTGCTTTTTTCCACAATATTAATGCCAGCTTTTGTAGCTATTATGGATTGTGAAGCTACATTTTTAACTTGACTAAAAATGTATACATTTAACCTTTTAACTTTCATGTATCTGGATGAATTATTTTAGGAATTTGTGATCCGTGCTGGTTTCGAGTAGATAGTTAAGAAAGCAAGGTATTTTTTTAGATTTCATGTTCCCCATGACAGATTCCTTCAAAGAAAAGAAAAAAAAAGTTTCTGTAACAAGAGCCTAGCAAATATCTATCAGTGTGCCTTCCAAAAAATGAATTGCGCCTTGTGTCTTAAAAACAGCATTTTAAAAATAAGTCATAAGGGAGATGAAGAGCTGAGCTGTGGTAGATGATATTCCAAATCTCTCTTCAATCAATTTTGTATAATGCTTTGGAGGCAGAATAACAAGTAATATGAAATCATTTTTCAAGATGCTGTATGTGCACACTCTTTGTTCTATTTCTGTATTCATTGGCACAGGAAATTTATGCAGTGTATCTGGAATACTCCAAGAACAAAGACCAATTTCCCTAAAGGTGATGAGCATTCTTGGATTTTACAAATGCAAAAAAAAAAAAAAAAAAAGGATTTTCCTCTAGTCACACTGAGATAATGAAGTGTGCTAGATTTACAGAGTCTCCATGTTGAGTCTCAGAAATCATGCCCACTGTGTATATTTTTTTTATTCCAAGATTCAGAAAGTAGATGTAGGCAGTTTTTAACAAGCGTTGACAAGTAGTAATTATCAGTGAGTGTTGTGAAAGATGGAGGGCTGAATGGATTCAGACATCGACTTCTGAACATGAGTATCTCTTATTCTTGGGAAAACAAGTATCCAATTGATCAGTAGACGATCCTTCAACTAAGTTTCAGGATCGTGGGGGAAAGGGAAGAAGAGGTCGAATAAGGACAATGTGTTAATCCTTGTGGCACCTTGTAGCCGTTTTGCTTGTCTTACTTAGGGGGGATGTGCAGGGCTAAGAGAGGTGCCTCGCATCTGAACCCCCTCCTGGGATGCTCCCCTTGACCTTGGCACGCTTTGGTGCACACAGTCTCCTCTTGGAGGGGTTCCCATGTTCAGAAGTAACTTTGCTGTAGCTTTGCTCATCTGATTTTCCCTTGAATGTTGACACGCATGGTTTTGTTTGTTCTCTAAGTGTACCAAGGGTGCTTTGCCAGAGAACTGTTTCCCTCGCAGCGTAGGTAGGAAAAGTGTCCGTGTAATTAAAAAGTTCGTAGCTATCTGACAAAAAAAAAAAAAAAAATCCAAAGAGGAAATGCATGGATTGCAAGGAGCCCGAACACTTTACAACTTTCCTCCCTGTTTATGAAATGGAACCAGAAAGCAGGACGCCAAGACCCGGGGTTGACTCTCTCCCCGCACTCCCCCTGAGTGCCCCATCTTTGGGGGGCACAGTCCTGCTTAAACTTGTTTCTTCACATTCCACACAGAGGGCAGAGTTCTGAATGTGTACACACTCTATCCTTACCTAGTTTCATGTTATGTAATAGCTGTGAATGCCCTCTGGTGCCAGGGGATAGTGCAGAACTAAGCCTTGATAGGCGCCTGGGTGGCTCAGTGGGTTAAGCCTCTGCCTTCCCCTCAGGTCGTGATCCCAGGGTCCTGAGATCGAGTCCCACATCAGGCTCTCTGCTCAGCAGGGAGCCTGCTTCCCCCTCTCTCTCTGCCTCCCTCTCTGCCTGCTGGTGATCTTTGTCTGTCAAATAAATAAATAAAATCTTAAAAAAAAAAAAAGAATGTCGACCAAAAAGAAAACCTTTGGGCACCCTCTCAGTATTTAGGCACAGACAGAAAGGCAAATTTTGCCCAATTTTTTTAAAGCCTGGGACCCCATTATAAGATCATAGGAGAAAATCAAAACAGGAAAGGGTTTGAATTCATAAACCTCTCTTACACCTGAGTGTGAAACATTAGGGCCGGTCTAAAAGTTTTAATTTGCTTTATTAGCTTAAGAGTTGAATTATTCACTCTCAGATTCTACTGGCTCAGAAACCAACAGACTCATTCAGATTTTTCCACCTATAGGAGTCCTAAGAGTCCTCCTCATTCAGTGACTAAACCGTAAGAACCTTCATTGGGACTACAAGAATCTTTTAGGTCAGCTTTTAGGAGGCTTAGTTTTAACTTTCAAATGGCCCACACAGATGGCGGGGGAAAAGAATGAGCATGGAGATCTGGCAGTCAACCCCTTGTATTCTGACTCATTTTAATGGTATTTTCATCCATCCATCCATCCATCCATCCAACCACTCATTCTGCTTTGGAGGGAAGATGGAATAGGGAGAAGAATGAGTTCGGCATCTCACTCGATAATCTTGCTCTTCCTGCGGAGTTCACCTATTTGATTTGAATAGGAAGGACATTTCTTGTGAAATCACATATGGCTAACGGTATTTAGATGAGTGGCTATCGTGGCCATCACTTTCCTAAAATTGCATTCAAGCTTCCCTTTTATTTGACAGGCAGAGATCACAAGTAGGCAGAGAGAGAGAGAGAAGCGGACTCCCTGCTGAGCAGAGAGCCCAATGCGGGACTCGATCCCAGGACCCTGAGATCATAACCTGAGCTGAAGGCAGCGGCTTAACACACTGAGCCACCCAGGCGCCCCTCAAGCTTCCCTTTCTTATACATACTTTGGAAATCCAAGAAGCCATGAGCACTGGCAATGTTGTAGCTGAACTGAGCCTTTGGTCAGAGAAAGGATAGCTGAAGAGTGGATGGGTGATGGTCCCAGTAAATCCCTGGTCAGAAGGAAAATTAGGTCTGTAGGTTCTTATTTCTTGTTTTCTTCTGTGTTCAGGGGTATATGTTTTTTTGGGTAAATGGCTGGATAGAATGATAAACTAAAAGTAGGCATCCTCATGGCATATGTCCTTGGCTACACTGATCTTTATCTCTATGCATGTCAGCAAACCCAGCTTCTCATCCTGTTTCCTATCTCTAGGATGGGATTTCTCAACCTTGGCACTGTTGACATTTTGGACCAGATCATTGTTTCTCGAGAGGTGTTATCCTTTGCCTCCCTTGCCTCTAACTACCAGGTACTCGCAGCAGCCCCCCAGTTGTCACAACCAAAAATGTCTTCCAACCTGGCCTCGGGGGCAAAATTACCCTTGATTGAGAGCCATGACTCTAAGGTAAACAGACTTTTCCAAGACAGTCCCTACGTTCTCCCAACCATAGGGCATGTCTTTTCACTCTCTCTCAAAAGCGTCATAAATTGGACAGGGAGGTAAGTGGTTCCCCCCATTTACTGTGGTCTCAGGAAATCACAACTCTGTATTTCCAGTTGCTTGTGCCCAAACCGAAGATGTTCTTAACCCCTCTCATTCCCTGATACACCTGGCCAACCACTAGCAGGTCCAGATAAAGAAAACAACCTTCGAACTGTGTGCCGTGTCTAGTGCCTCTCTCCACATCCATTGATGCCACTCGGGTCCAGGCTACCTCTTTCCTTGCCCAGCAGAACATGTGCCCTCCTTCGGGTGGTTCTCAGCACAGCTGCCAAAGCTGTCATGTCTGATCAGAAGTCAGATCGTGCCCTCCTGTGCTCAGAATCCTTCAGTGGCGTCCCATTCCATTCAGAGTAAAAGCCGAAGTCCAGCTGTGCTGGGCTCTGCTATTCCTTGGACACTGGGCAGGTCCCGTTCCTGCCCCCCGCCTGCTCCCCCCACTTCAGGTATCCAAGTAGCTGCTCCCTTTTCTTTAAGGGTTTTTTTTAAAGATTTTATTGATTTATTTGAGAGAAACAGAGATAGCGTGAGAGAGCATGAGCAGGGAGGAGAGGGAGAAGCAGGTTCCCTGCTGAACAAGAAGCCCGACACAGGGCTTGATCCCAAGACCCCGGGATCATGACCTGAGTTGAAGGCAGGCACTAAACCGACTGAGCCACCCAGGCGCCCCTGTTTTTCAAGTTTGTATTCTACTATCAGCTGCACGGTGAAGCTGTCTCTAACCACCCCACTTACAATCGCCCCTTTGATTCCTCTCCCCTGATTTATTTTTTTCCCATAACTCTTATCATTATCTGACATACTAAAATTTTACCCATTTGTTTACTTACTTACACCCTAGTTTATTGTGTGGCTCTTGGGGTAAGGATGCAGAGTCCATGAAGGCAGGGATTTTTCTGTTTTATTTACTATGCTGTGCCCTGTGCCTTTCGCATTTTTCCCAGGAAACACGTAGTAGTTACTCATTAAATACTGAAGGAGTACAATAGTGAATTTATTGAATGCTTCCTTTCTTCTAGGTATTGGGCTCAATACTGCGTATATGAAAGGGAGTGGAGTCCTGTCCCTGCCTTCAAGAAGCTTACAGTCGAGTAGAGGAACATGCATGTGAACACGTAAGCTCAGTTGAGAGAGATGCTTGCAGTAAAGAGGAAAATGCAGGGAGGTGGGCCAGAGGCATAGAAGGGGTTGGTGGAGCACAAGGGGACTGTAGTGTATTGAGGGGGAAATGGAAGGGGTGAGATAAGACTTAAGATGCTCTCTCTTGGGCCACCAGGGTAGCTCAGTGGGTTAAGCCTCTTCCTTCGGCTCAGGTCATGATCTCAGGGTCCTGGGATCGAGCCCTGAATCGGGCTCTCTGCTCGGCGGGGAGACTGCTTCCTCCTCTCTCTCTGCCTGCTTCTCTGCCTGCTTGTGATCTCTGTCAAATAAATAAATAAAATATTTTTAGAGAATATTTTTAAAAAATTAAAAAAAAAAAAAAGATGTTCCCTCTCGCTACCCCATCTCAGTCCACCGGTGGCCTTGCTGCTACAGAGTGAGTATATAGAGTGAATGGCAACAGAAAGCCACTGCATCTGCCAGTGGCCCCTCATCGTGGACACCTACACTTGCAACATGGAATTCTAACTCTTTGGCATGCTATGGGAGGCTCATCGTAAGTTGGCTCCCTGCCCAGATTTATCTATTGCCACTCTCCTCCAAACCGCCTTTCTCACTAACTAGACTGGTGGGAGCAGGATGTGGTCTTACCACATGGTGGCTGAGCCCTCTCCGGGGGTGGGGGGATGCCCTCCCCCACTGCTTGGTCCCCCTGACAGGTTTCAAGATTGGGCTGTCATGGAGTAACATCTGGGTGACTTATCACACAAAAGGCCAGAGGCACCTGTATCAGACATCTTGGAAGAGCTCATTTCTAAACAGAATGAACCTATTATGGAGGTTCGAAGAACAGTGCAAATTATAAATACCATCCATCAAGCCTGTGTTATGAACTTTGAGTAACTGCAGTCTGAGATGCTCATTCCCGGAACAAGAAATGGCAAACCTGTCATAGATCGGTATAAACGAGGAGAAGGCATGGGCACGGGGCCCAGACAGTGAGAGAAGGGGAAGATCAGTACCTTTTCCAAGCAGTTCCTTCATCTGCCTGAAGTTTAATCTGGGAAGGATTAGAATTAAATTCTGGACCACACTGTCTTTGTGACTACATATGATTGTATTTAAATGTATATGACAGTGAAACGGGTAGTAAACTAGGTAAGTTTATTTTGGGTTTTCAGTTTTATGATTTGTAACTCCTAATTACTATTATCCTGATAAAGTTGTGGGTTGAAAGTACTGATTCAAGTAATTTTTATAAAGGTTTTTTTTGTTTGTTTGTTTTGTTTTTTTATTTGACACAGAGATAGAGAGTACAGGTAGACAGAGCAGCCAGCAGAGGGAGAAGGAGAAGCAGGCTCTCTGCTGAGCAGGGAGCCGGATGCAGGGCTCGATCCCAGGACCCTGAGATCATGACCTGAGCTGAAGGCAGCAGCTTAACCGACTGAGGCACCCAGGCGCCCCTAAGTAATATTTTTTAAAGGAAATGCTATAATCAGGTAGACCAGAGTGTGGTTCCAATCGAGATTCAACCAGAGTCTTACCATTTGGGTTAGCAGCATGCTTTGTAGAAGATTATCTCTATAGGACCTGTTACTCTTTGGATATTTATTCAACAATTGAATAATTCAATATTAAATTCAATATCCAAGTGAACAATTCTATAGCCAAAGGCCTAAGCATCAGGCATTATTTTGATCTTATGACATTCTCAAGAACCTGGGAATTAAGTGTTTTCTCTCCACTTCTGGATAATGAAGCTGAAACTTAAGGAGATTTAAGACCTTCACCAGCCAGCAAGACAAGAACTCGAGATCCAAACCCAGTTCGTTTCAAAGTCAAAGCTCATCTTTTTTTTTTTTTTTAAGATTATTTATTTATTTATGAGAGAGAGAGAGAACATGGGGAGGAGCAGAGGGAGAGGGACAAGCAGGCTCCAAGCTGAGCTTGAAGCCTAACACAGGGCTCCATCCCAGGATCCTGAGATCATGACCTGAGCTGAAACAAAGAATCGGACACTTAACTGACGGAGCCACCCAGGCACCCCAAAGCTCATTCTTCACTACCATGCACGTCTGCCTCTGTGCTACATCAATGAACGATTTCATCTGGGGCCCTTGGGTCTGAATTGAGGATAACCTTTTGCATCTAATTTATACAGATTTTGATGGTAATCTGTGTATCATGAATCTTGGTGAGTCACAGAAATTATTTATTCAGGTTGTAATTATTACACACTATCAACTCGCTGAGGTTAATGAAATCGCTGATAATAATGTTTGAGGCCTAATTGTTAGCTTGGGCAGGTTTACTGCAGGCTAGGTATCTAATCACATAATGGGCCTTTGTGAAAACAGAACAGTTGTAAGACTAGTATCGGCAGCTCTCGAAGGAAGATTAAAGCAGCTGACAAGGTCTTGAAAATTCCCACGGGTATTGTGGATTTCATTTTAAGTGAAAAATGCAAAGCCATTATGTTTCTTGTGACAGAATTCCTTGATCACGCACAATTTACACTATTTTTATTCAAAAGTTAGCAACCTTGATTTCTTACAAATATGTAAAAGACATTGGTGCCTATGGAAAAGATGAAGTGGTTATGCAAAAAAAAGAAAACATTTTTGGTCTAAGGCTAGTAGGAGAACTGGAGGATTTTTCTCTTTAAAAGTTTTTCAGTATTACTGTTTTAGTGGTTTCTCATTTTTAAAAGAAATAAGTAAAACTCATTTACTATTTAATGCGTAGAAGGATGTAGTGGATTGGATTCTGTTTTACTCTTTATGTTGCTACATAAACATGTTGATGTTATACAAGTCACTCCATTTTAGACATTTAGAATATATTTACTATAAAAACAACTAGATTGCAAGTTATCCCCATCCCTTCTACTTGTCTTGTGATCCCTTGGAGGCTGATCACCTGTGGTAGGTTGGATTATATTCCCCAAAAGACACATTCTAGCCCTGACCCCTGTGAATTTGACCTTATTTGGAAATATGTCTTTGCCGATGCAGTCAAATTAAGACTAGATAATATTGGATTAATATGGGCTTTAATCCCTGGTATCCTTATCAAGCAAGGGGCATTTGGGCACACGGAAGACGAACAGGGAGAAGGCTATGGGACAACAGAAGCAGCAGTGGGAGTGATATATCCAGAAGCCAATCAACACTAAAGATTGCAGGCAATTACCAGAAGGAAGAAGCAAGGAAGCCTCATGGGGAGGGGAGCGTGGCCCTTCCAACACCTCTACTGCAGACTTCTGGCTGCCTAAGTTGTGAGATGATGAATTTCTGTTGTTTGAATCCACTCCGTTTGTGGTCATTTGGTACAACAGCCCGACTTTGGGTGTCGCATCACCCAAATCTGCAAGGTCCACGTAGAATCACCATCTGCATGGGATGAAGCCAAGGAAGGGCCCCCAGATCATCCACAGGTACTCACAGCAGCGGCCCAAACTGGGAAGGACTCTGCTGGATTCAATTCATGAGTTTATATGAGAGGCTAGGATGGCAAAAGGTCTAATCATGTCTACCGATAACTTGAGGAATCCAGTTTCCATAAACTCAGGAAACTAGTACACCAAAGATCCTTTCCAGGTTACTTCTGCTTTAGATGTGATGGAGTTACAGACTATCCAGCCTTCCTTCAGATGAACTCTGAGTCGAACACCAAAAACAATAAGCAACAGCAGGCAGATTTTGGAAGGCTTAAGTTCGGATGGAAAGCTCCCCCTCTTTCTGGTTGGGCAAGAAAGGAGCTCAGAGCAATCAGAGCTTCCACAGAGTGAGGAGGGAACCCAAGAAATGGTCTCATCTCATGAGAGATGGAGGACCCCAAAGTCAGCATGAAAACCTGCCAAGTTTCATGTTCACCCTCAGAAGGAACATGCGCAAAACAGACCCCACTCAGACTGAACTGAGAGCGGAGACACCACCCAACACAGGTGTAGACAGTTTGAAGTTAATTGCCTATGAAAATGTAAATATCAACAATCTGGAGGGAAAAATAACAGAATCCACAATGTCCAGGTGATAATGCAAAATTACTGCATGTACAAAGATCCAGAACAGATGAGATCCATTTCAAAGAGAGAAGACTCTCAACTGATGCCAACTCCAGGATGACCAACGTGTTAGAATTAATCAGGCTAGGTTTAAAAGCAACTGTTGTAACTATACCAAATGAGGCGAAAGGGAACATGCCCACAGGGAATCGAAATAGAGGAAATTTATAGAAATGGAGAAGAGAAACATAGATTTTTAAACATAAATCCAATATAAAAATATATTCCTGTGATAAAAATTCAAACATAAAATGTATTGGAGGGGGCGCCTGGGTGGCTCAGTCTGTTAAGCATCTGACTCTTGACTTTGGCTCAGGTCATGACCTTGGGGGCTTGGAATCATACCCCCATCAAGCTCCACATTCAGCAGGGAGTCTGCTTGAGGACTCTTTCTCCCTTTCCCTCTGCCCTCCCCCTGTTGTCTCTCTCTCTCTTATGCAAATTAGAAGAAAAAGAATCAGTAACAGTTATAAGGGATAATGTGCTATACTGTAGGTATAGTACAATTATTTTCAAGGGTGAAGAATTGGGACTTTATGTAAAAAGTAGAATAAGCTTTCTGATCTTAGTGGTCTTAGGACTAAAAAAAAAAAAAAGAGCTAAAATCAGATGTTGGGCAACTGAGGCAGAAAAAGAAAAGGTAGGTGAGATTGTTGGCAATTCAACGTTGCTTACAATAGGGTGCCAGCCCACAAAGCATTATGACTAAGTGCAGTTTATCTCAGGAACACAAGGGCGGTTCAGTGTTAGAAAATCCAAAATTCTGGGGCACCTGGGTGGCTCAGTGGGTTAAACCTCTGCCTTCAGCTCAGGTCATGATCTCAGGGTCCTGGGATCGAGCCTTGCATTGGGCTCTCTGCTCAGCAGGAGCCTGCTTTCCTCTCTCTCTCTACCTGCCTCTCTGCCTACCTGTGATCTCTCTCTCTGTGTCAAATGAATAAATAAAATCTTTAAAAAAAAATAAAATCCAAAATTCATCACATTTATAGGGTTAGACAGGAAGATAATATAATCATCCCTGTAGATGTAAAAAAAAATTTGACAAATTCAATGCCTGTTCTTTAATACCTTTCTAAAAATACTCCAGTATTGATACATGGATACCTCCTTATATATGAACTATGGACACAAACACATACACACACAGTATCAGCATTTTTCTTACTTAATGGGGAATTATTATTATTATTATTATTATTTAGATTTTATTTATTTACTTGACAGAGATCACAAGCAGGCAGAGAGACAGGCGGGAGGGAGGGAAGCAGGCTCCCCGCTGAGCAGAGAGCCCTACTCGGGGCTCGATCCCAGGACCCTGGGATCATGACCTGAGCCGAAGGCAGAGGCTTTAACCCACTGAGCCACCCAGGCGCCCCTTAATGGGGAATTATTAGAGCTTGTCCTGCAAAACTCAGAAACAATATAATGATGCTTACAATTTCCACTCCTATTTAATATTGTGTTGGAAGTATTAGCTGATATAATTAGATAAGAGTTAGCAATCAAGACACATAGATTAAAAAGCAAGAAGTAAAACTACAGAGACCTCTGCAATCCAATATGGTAGCCGATAGCCACCTGTGATAATTCACATTTAAAGTAAGCACTGTCAGTCTTGGGGCACCTGAGTGGCTCAGTCAGTTAAGTATCTGCTCAAGTCACGATCCCGGGGTCCTAGGACCAAACCCTGCATGGGGCTCCCTGCTCAGCGGGGAGTGTTTCTCCCTCTCCCTTTGCCCCTCCCTGCTATTTGAGCACTCTCTCTCTCTCTCAAATAAATAAGCAAAATCTTTAAAAAATATATATATTTTCAGTTTTTTTGTTTACTTTTCAGGTTTGTATTAAAAGGTTTATTTTTTTAAGATTTATTTATTTCAGAGAGTGAGTGATCAGGAGGAGGGGCAGGAGGAGAGAAAGAGCAGATTTCCAGCAGACTCCCCACTGAGCTTGCAGCCCATGGCGGGGTTCAACCCCAGGACCCTGAACTCATGACCTGAGCCAAAAAGCAAGAGCTGGCCACTTAACCTATGGACCCATCCAGGTGCCCAGAAAGTTTAATAATACAAACAGTTTTGGGGAAAAAATTTAAGTAATTATAAGTGAAAGAAATTTAGAATTCAGTTCCTGAGTCATACTAGGCACATTCCAGGTGTTTAGTAGCCACAGGCAGATAGTGGCTGTTTTTTTGGACAAGATAGATATTAACCATTTCCATCATTAGAAAAACTTCTATTGAACACTTCTATTACAGATGATATATGTGTAACTTGAAAACCCAAAATAAGCAATGGAAAAAATACTACAAACAAAGCATTAGGAACATACTGAGTTTTAAACAGTTTTTTTTTTTAGTTTTATTTTTTTTTTATTTACTTGATAGACAGAGATCACAAATAGGCAGAGAAGCAGGCAGAGAGAGAGGAGGAAGCAGTCTCCCTGCTGAGCAGAGAGCCCGATCTGGGGCTCGATCCCAGGACCCTGAGATCATGACCTGAGTCGAAGGCAGAGGCTCAACCCACTGAGCCACCCAGCTGCCCCGGAACATACTGAGTTTTAAAATTAACACACCAAACCAATAGCTTGCGTTTATAGACAATTTTTACAATAGCAATAAATAGACATAAATTGAAATACTCATGCTCTTGGATGGGAATATTCAACATCGTATACATTTTAGTTTTCTCTTCATTCATTGACAAACGTAAAGCAAATCTCCCCCAGAAATACTGTGATGTTTTATCTGTAACTAGACACATGGGTTATAAAAGCTTGGGGAAAATTAAGCAAGAAGACTGTGACTAAGGAGAGAATGGGGAGGGGGACACCCTGGCCCCCTACAGGGAGGAGGGCCAGGAGAGACAGAGGCAGGCCACTCTGCAAGGACAGGTGGTGGTTTTAAGAAAAGGAGACTCATTGCCGCTTGCCTTGGGTGCCATCCGCGACTCCTACCCCAACCCCTAGCTGTGGCAATCAAAAATGTCTCCAGACATTGCTGAATGTTCCCTGGAGGGGAAACAAAGTTGAGAATCCCTGCTTTGAGTATATTTTAATATCTGGCAGTACTACTATTGGAGAAGGTCATGGAAAGGATATGACTGCTGGTTGACCCCTGCAATGGACCGGGTACTGAGGTTCCTCACCACATCCCCCCACCCTAGGAATGTACAAGGTATGTTTGGCCCACCGTGAGGACAGCCAGAGGTATTTTCAAGGAAATACAACATCGACAATACTGTCACATTCCTGATGACAATATTTCCTCCTTCCAGAATTAATCACTACTCTGATATTCTGACTTTTATGGAAATCAGTTCCTTGATTTTCTTTGTATCTCTTAAGAGTCTAAATAGAACTATTGCATTCTGCCTTTTATTACATTTTATATAAATGGAAGCATACTACATCTCTTCTTAGGTATCTTCCTTTTTTTTTTCTCAAGACATTTTTGTAATATATCCACCTTGGTCTGTCTGATTATAGTTCATTTTGATTCTTACAATATTCCTTTTATGGGTTTACCCCCATTTATCCATTCTGTTGTTGATAGATAGTTGGGTTGTTTCCACATTTTGGCTCTTATGAATACTGCTGCTACAAGCATTCTTACATATGTGTATGGTGCACATATCCATTCCAACAGTATATTGTTCCAGAATATATAGGAGTCTCTGGGGGAGGGACATGTTATCTTGAAAAGAATGTGCAATCTGTGGTTGTCACAAGCAATGCTCTATAAAGGTCTATTCAAGTTTTGCTAATCACGTTTTTCAAATCTTTTATATCTGTCTGTCCTGACTTTTTATTTATTGCATCAATTACTCAAAGGGTTTTTCTTTTTTTTTCCCCACAGTACAATTTATGGATATTTTTCTTTTTCCTGTGGTTCTTTTTTCTTTCTATTTTTATACTGTGCCATTGAGTGCACCTAAAATGTAGAATGGTTTCCTTCAAGTTAAATGCTTTATCCCTATGAAGTGGTCTACTTTATCCCTAGTTTCCTTTTTGATTTTCAAGTTTACTTTCTTGTGTATCTACTTGGTTACCCCAGCTGCCCCACTGGGCTTGGAGCCTGCTTAAGGTTCTCTCTTCTGGCTCCCTCTGCCCCTCCCTCCCTCATCTCTTGTGCTCTCTCTTTCATAAATAAATGAATAATAAATAAATAAAATATTACGTTTTCTTGAATGTAGTGTAAGAAAAATAAAAGGAAGTGAAACTGGAATTGTTGTACTTCACATGTCTCTTTACCACAGGAAAACTCATTTCCTAAAATATGTCTCCGAGAGGAATTAAAAAAAAAAAAAGTACAGGTATAAAAACACTAAAAACATGAAGCTATTGGAGCCATGCTCTTTGAAAACACTGCATGCTTCGTATTTAGGAAGCATTTCTAGACTGTCTGCCGTGAGCCTTAAGGATCCTCTTCCCCCCCATCTTCCTTGTGCCGAGGAACACCATGGGGCTTACCGTCTTCCTTCGCATTCCGCATTCTCTTGGCTGGAATCCTCATGGTGGTTTTGCTCTCTGACCGGCCGGATTCAGAGTTACCCACTGTGCTTTCACTTCTTGCTTCTTTGTTCCTGAATCCTTTGAGACATCTGAATTGTGCTGTCAAGCCTTCAGAAAGGCTCACGGTGCGATTGCACAGAGTCATTTCGCGTTTGAACATCTGACCTTATAAACAAAATGGCAAACTAACTGAAAGAGAATATTCCTGCCGACGCCTTGTTTCCCTGAAAGCATTGTAGGTTACTAATTCTCAACCTTCATATGTGTCAGCATTATCTGCGGATTTGTTAAAAATGCAGACTCAGGAAGCCTGGCATTGGGTCTGAGATTCTGATTTCTGACAGGGGTCCAGGTAGCGCCCATGCTACTGACCTGTGGATCCCACTCTGAGTAGCCCTCTTGAGGACTTTGCTCCATTGTCTTTGGACCTTGAATGTGGCAACAGGGAGGCTGAACACCAGTTTTATTTTCCCCCACTGAAAAGATGATTTGCTTTTTCACCCTGGACCACTAAAGAATTCTTCTGTCCTTGAGATTCATCTATCATGTGGGATTTGAGCATTCTCTCTCAGACTTCCTGGGGAAAAAAAAGAGTGTCCTTTTTAATTCGGAAATGCAACCTTTTCCTTCATTTATGGGATATTCTTCTTGAATTATATTTTTGTGCACATCTGTACCATCTGATGGGTCCTGATTTCATGGAGAGAAATTTGTGATTGAATTATCTTGGTCTGTGTTCTGGGTCTTGTCACTTCATTTATTGCTTTAATTTCTGTATTATTTTTTATATGCATTTACTCCGATTATCCAAAGCTTCTCTATGCCAGTAATTTAATTCCCACCAGTGTCTATTCTATTAATTATTCATTCTTCTTTCTTTTCTTCCTTCCTTCTTTCCTTCCTTTTTTTCTTTCTTTCATTCTTTCTTTCTTCCTTCTTGGTTCTATAATTATATATTTTTGGACTTTGTGATAATTTTCCTTAGGTCAGTATTACCCTTCCTGATTACATTCTTTTTTTTTTTAAGATTTTATCCATTTATTTGATAGACAGAGATCACACAAGCAGGCAGAGAGGCAGGCAGAGAGGGGAGGGGAGAAGCAGGCTCCCCGATGAGCAGAGAGCCTGATGTGGGACTCGATCCCAGGACACTGGGATCATGACCCGAGCCGAAGGCAGCGGCCTAACCCACTGAGCCACCCAGGCGTCCCCCTGATTACATTCTTGAGCTATGTTTTCCTGCAAGGTAGCTCTGTGGGTCTTGCATACTATCTATATTCACTCCTCCCTCCATATGATACTTGCATTTACCAAGCCACTGCCTTTTGCTAAGACTTGAGTGCCTCTCTCTCACCTGATACAATATGATGACTCCTTGATTCTTTTCCCACAGTATGTTACATCTGTTTATTCAGCCTTTGAACCAGTTCCCTCAATTCAGAATGTAACCCAGCAAGATAGTGAAGCTCATTGTTCACCTGTCTATCTCCCTTGTCCCCAACAACAGTGAGATATTGTGATTTATGGGAAATATATGTATTTGGTCTTTCAGATGACTGAAATATATTTATCATATGTATTTGTTTTTTAATCACTGTTCCTGACTCAGATCACAAAACCCTTAGAATTTCCTGAGCAATAAAAGCAAGGGCAGCATCCCCTGTATAATATTTGGTGTCTTGTCCTTATCTCCTGCAAATGCTTCAAAGCCATCAAGGTGCAGTGGGGGTCTCCATATTCATAACCAGCCCCTTTCCACCACAATTGGGCTTATGTTAATGAGGTGACTTTTGGAAAGCACCTACGAATGAGGGCTGGTTGCCAGGGGAGCAACCAAGAATAGGTTCCACCCTCTGATTTCCGGGGAGGAGGGAAGTGTTTGAGGAATCAATCACCAATGACCAATGAGTTAATCAATCATGCCTATGTAATGAAGCCTCCACTAAAAACCCAAAGAGGAGGGGCTTCAGAGAGCTTCCACATTGGGGAACCAGAAGCTTCTGTGTGCCAACATGTCAGGTCCCAAATTCCAGGAGGACAGAAGCTCTTTCGTTTGGGACCTCATTCTGTGTATCTCTTTAGCTGGCTATTGATTTGTATCTTTTAATATCCTTTGTCATAAACTGGTGATCTAGTATATAAATGGGTTTCCTGAGTTCTGTGTGCCACTCTAGCCCATTAATTGAACCCAAGGAGGCTGACGGAACCTCTGATTTATAGCCCATGGGTCAGAAGCATAAGAAACAATCTGGGCTTGCAATTGGTGTGTGAAGAGCAGGGTAATCTTGTGGTACCAAACCCTTACCTGTGGAATCTGACACTTTCTCCAGATATGGAGAGTATCTGAATTTGGTTGAATTATAGGACATCTATCTAGTGTCCCAAGAAACGTGGGGAGAAATCTTTCCCTTTACACATTGGTATTGGGTGCAGAACCCAAAGTAAACCATGTTCCTCATCCTTGGTTCAAAGAGAAAAAAGGGAATAAACCAGCTCAACTTGGTAGTCTCCAGACTTGAGAGAGGAAATTTTTCAATATGGCTCTTTGCTTGTAGGAAGCTGGTGGGGGAAGCATAGGACAAGGTTGAGAGCCAAGTACTTCCCATTGACTCTTTTTTTCTTCTTGATTCTTTCATTATTTGATTGTAGGTGTTGTTTTTTTCCTCTGGCAATTTTTTTTTTAAAGATTTTATTTATTTGTCAGAGAGTGAGACAGAAGGAAAAGCAGGCTCCCTGCTGAGTAAGTAACCTGATGCGGGACTCAGTCTGAGGACCCTGAGATCATGACCTGAGCTGAAGGCAGACGCTTAACTGGCTGAGCCACCCAGGCATCCCATCTAGCAATTCTTTTAAAATTTATGTCAGCTCATAGCACTCCATTATTTGAAATTCTCCGGTGGCTCCCCATCTCTGAGTGGAAAGCCAAAGACTTTACACTGGTTCCCATAAGGATCTGCTTGCCTTCTCACCAGTTACCTCCCTGACCTCGTCCAGTTCTCTCCTACATGCTCATTCTGCTGAGGCCAGCTGGCCTCCCTGTTACTCCTCAAGCACACCAGGCTTTTACTTGCCTCAGTAACTTCTGCCTCGAACATTCTCCCCTCCTCCCATCCCACCCGGTATTTTCAGGTTGGCTCCTTCTCTTTAAGTCTTTGTTCAACTATCCTCTCAAAGTGACCTTCTCTGACCAGGCTTTTTAAAACTATAGCCCTCAGCCCTTCCCTTCACTGTTCACATTCTTCTCCATAATGCCTATGACTCTACCATACCATATCATTTATTTCTTCATTTGACCTCCTGACCGTCTCTACTACTGTGCTCCCTGCCAAGGTAAGCTTCACCAGGGTAGAGACTTTTCTGGCTAAAAAAGGACTTGGCACGTGGACAGTATTTAATAAATGTCTGTTGAATTTATTTGTTTGGTGGTGGTTGTGTATTTTGCTCATCGTGGTATTGAGGGAAAGAAATGGGGGGGGGGGGTGTTTCTCCGGCCCCTTCAACCCATCTCACTTAATCTTCTCAACAGTCTGCTTTATGTATCTTGATGAAAGTCAGTCTTGTTCCCAGAAAACCTGCTCTAGTGTGTAATAAGTTTGTAACAGGGATGCCTTCCTATTAGTTCACACTGTTTCTTTAACTGTAGCCAGCTTAGATTCCTTTGTTCCCTGGGGTAACTGAGAAATACATCTGTCAATAAAATATCCTTTGCTTCTCTGCAATGCAACATTTATTGTGGTAGTAAGATAAGCAGGTGGAAGTTTATTTTGACTTCCTTATTTTGACTTTTATTTACCACTCCTTCTTATATCTTCCCCCTTGATGAAAAATCCATATGATTAATGAATCTTCAGCAAGTGGATGCCTTCGATTAGTGGCAGAACTGTGAGCAGGAAGAGTTGGTTCCTTTCAAGCTCTCTGTTTTGTTCAGATGGTTTTCTTGAGCCTCTGTGTCCATGTATGCTTCAGGTGGTAACTTAATCTCCGCTAGTCCCTTCACAGACTTTGAAAATATTTAATATGAATCAAAACATGACTTTAAGTGAGATTGATATTTGAACACTTATAACCAAAACAGATGGAGTTTATGGATACATAAGTCCTTTTCTCAAGTAACTATAGCTTTAATTATCTTCAAACCATCTGAGTTAAGCCTTTGTTATTTTTTTTAAGATTTTATTTATTTATTTGACAGAGATCACAAGTAGGCAGAGAGGCAGGCAGAGAGAGAGGAGGAAGCAGGCTCCCCGCTGAGCAGAGAGCCAGATGCAGGGCTCGATCCCAGGACCCTGAGATTATGACCTGAGCTGAAGGCAGAGGCTTAACCCACTGAGCTACCCAGGTGCCCCTTATATGTTTATTTGACAGAGTTCACAAGTAGGCAAAGAGGCAGGCAGAGAGAGAGGGGGAAGCAGGCTCCCCGCTGAGTAGTGAGCCCAATGTGGGGCTCCATCCCAGGACCCTGAGATCATGACCTGAGCTGAAGGCAGAGGCTTAACCCACTGAGCCACCCAGACACCCCAAGCCTTTGTTATTTTGAATTCTTACCCGCTCCCATGAGGAAGACACTTGTTCACTGGAACCAAAGCTCACTTGGTCGGTAGACTAAACATGAATGATCACCATCATTATGTCTCAGGCATTATGCCTAGTACTTAACACGTACACATTATCTTACTTCATCTTTACAGTAATCTAATTATGTAGGATATTTTTTAAATTTTTTAAAAATTTTTTTAAGATTTTATTTATTTATTTGACAGACAGAGATCACAAGTAGGCAGAGAGGGAGGCAGAGAAAGAGGGGGAAGCAGGCTCCCCGCTGTGCAGCGAGCCCAATGCGGGGCTTGATCCCAGGACCCTGAGATCATGATCCGAGCCGAAGGCAGAGTCTTTAACCCACTGAGCCACCCAGGTGCCCCAGATAATTTTTTTAAAGGTGAAAATAAAAATAAGTAAATCGTGACCCTAATACAAATATGAAATGAACACATCCAAGATTTTATTTAACTTACTATTTAATGAGGAAATCGATACATATTATAACTGATTCAAAGGAAATGCAAAGAATTACAGAGCAATTAGGAATGCTGAAATGAATGTACAAATGAGCCTAAAACATGTTCATATCCAAAGGCAACGGTCAATTGCATTTCAGTGGACCCAATCTGCACATCTTTAAGCACTAATCTGTTTGAATCACTATCAGTGTTTTACATCTTACAAAGTTACAAAATACCTCAGAGACAATGAAAGGTAGTGATAACCCAGTAGGATATTCTGAACAGGACACTTAATGTTCTGTCCACTACCCAGTCTTTCACAGCTGCTGTGTTTTCCTGATGGTATTATTCCAACTTCGAGATTTTTAGAACTCAATACATAAGAATAAAAGATCAGCTTAATATAAGTAAGATCTTCAGTTTTTGGAAAACAAGCGGTGATGTTTAAATAAAGCAAATAATCACTGAATAGTAGATATGGAATCCAACACTGAAGACCAAACTTGACATTTTATACATAAAAAACTCTGTTGTTAAATAATTTGCCAAAATCATAAAGCTGGCTGTTGATGGGCTAGGAAAACAGAGAAACTGGAACTTATTCCTAGAGTATTACTAAAATAAACACAAAAAAGAAAAACCATGTGTGTTAAAAGTGCCTTTAAATATGTTTAATGAATTACTGCTCTAAGATAAAAATAAATTGAAGCAAACGTCAGTCAGAATTCCCTAAGATTGTATAGTGTAGAATAAGACCAGAGTCTGTTAGTTTCAGAAAACTTATTTTCTCCCATCAGAGCAGATGCGATTGGACTCACATTGCCTAATTACACAAAAAGTATATTCATTTAAAAATTACAAATATGTTCTCTAACTGTAAGGTTTCACTGAGCTGATTATTATTTCTTTGATTCAATATATCTGCAAAGAGACATTCTCTGAAAAGACAGACTCATCAACTGACATTCTCTTTTTAATTAAATCAAAGTATTCCCTTGCCTTAAGGATACATTATCAAAGAGATTACTTCAATTACAGACTTGAACCTAATTTAGTAAATTAAGGATGTGCCTGACATTTCATCCAACAGATAGCTAACAAGAGCACTACAATATTTAAATTAAAAATCAAGTCCTGTTCAGATTTGCTTCATGTATATAAAAACAAAACAATTTACTAGAATTTTTCTTAGCTCCTTAGGCTTCTGAAATTCAAGTAAAGGTTTTGACGCAGCTTCATTTAACGGACTTTAGCAAGTGGGAAAGTCCTGGAAGCCCACTGGTCTGCTTACTCAGATTGGCATGACCGATAGAGCAAAAAGTAAACAGATACCATAACTTACTGTTTGGGGAAATAAGCAAGGGCTCCTGGGATGGACGGAGTTCACAAATCTCTGTTCTTTGTACTGACCCAGTCTATGTCTCTTCCTCTATTCTAAAACCATTCCCTTTGACTTTGACAAAGCATTTCTTTTTTGTTCAAAGTAGCAACTGATCTGTCAACATTACTACTGGAGAGAGATTAACTGTGACATGGTCTAAAGGCGGGGCTGCTTCTGGTGAACAGGGGGAGAAGTATTGCAGTCTCCTTTGGGAATAGAGATTGTTGTCCTGCACTAATATATGCTTGGCTTAAAACTGAGTTATACTGGGTGCCTGGGTGGTTCAGTGGGTTAAAGCCTCTGCTTCCAGCTCGGGTCATGATCCCAGGATCCTGGGACCCAGTCCCGCATTGGGGTCTCTGCTCGGCAGGGAGCCTGCTTCCTTTCCTCTCTCTCTGCCTGCCTCTCTGCCTTGTGATCTCTGTCAAATAAATAAATAAAAAACCTTTTAAAAAAACTGAGTTATACTGGCAAGGGCATAGGTTTTCTGAGATGCATCTTGCTTTTGAAAAAATAAAAAATGTGGGATGGATACTATGGAATCTTTTCACTGTACTTGTAGTTTTGAGTGACCTTCCTTCCAGTGCTATATTGAATTTTAGATACTATAATTTGAATGTTTCATTGAAACTTTTGTGCCTTACTCTCAGGGAGGAAGACTTTCTGTGCCCTCTGGTCCTTCAGTCTGGACTTAGAATCAAACAGACATGAACAGCAGGAGAAAATCAAATGTAATGGGCATATCTGTGGGGAATCCATATGGACTGGAAATTCCAAAGACAGTGTGGCAACATGAAGCTCCTCTGAGCTAAGGAGAGGGGTAGGGTCAAGGCAACAAAGGGGAGGGAGGCCATTAACAGGAAGGAGAAGGGACATGTTTGGAAAAACAGGGTTGCCTTATTATGCCGATAAGTTTTTTAGGTAAAGGGGAGTCTTTGTTAATAGCTCTCTTCCTGGGACGGTTCTCCTTTCCGATACAAACTTTAGCAGAGAGCTTTTCCTGCATCTGCTGGGTTTTGATTACTTATAACTCAAAATCATCTTTATGCCAAAGTGACCCATCTTGGGGCAGCCTGCCCTTAGCTTCTACACTATCATTAAAATTGGAAATAGGGATTTGAAAATATAGAATGCCAAGGTTAAATGAAACTGGGACCTAATCTTGAGAAGAGAAAAATGACTTTTAAGTCTTGAGTCAGTGATTCAGTGAACACAGAGGCCTCCCCGTGTGGTTGCTAAGGATCACACAAACCCTGTTGTTCCAAAGCTTTTCTACATCATTGTTGCAATAACTGAAGAGGCGGTGCCTCTTAGCAGATCCACATTTGCTTTTTAATAGTTGTGAGAACTTGGACCAGCCACTAAACTGACCTCTTTTCCTAGTTTTGTAAAATGGGGATAATAATGCTCATTACTTCCTGGAATGATTTTAAAGTTTAAGTATGTTAATATTCGTAACATGTTTAGGGCAGAGTCTAGAACGTATAGGCATCATATAAATATTTGTAAATTAAATACATAACACAAACAAAGAAACTGCATAGTGCTAGATATAGCCGGAATCTCTTGGATGCTAGAATCTAGTAAGGGAGTTGGGAAGAGCTATGAGACAGAAGTTATAAGTCATGGCCAGGTGACCTGCATCTTGTGTATGTTGTTGGCCTCTACTCATGAGTTCACAAGCTGGATATCCATCATGAAAAATCAGGACTTCTAAGTCATGGCATTGAAAATTCGGGATTTTCACTCTTTTCTATTTAAAAAAAAATTTTTTCCCCAGCCTTATTAGTAAAGAGATAAGAGATAACAGGTGCTGATAAGGACGTGGAGAAAAGGAACCTTTGTGCATGGTTGGTGGGAATGTAAGTTGGTGCAGCCACTATGGAAAACAGTATGGAGGTTCCTCAGAAAGGTAAAAATAGAACTACACTGTGATTCAGCAATGCCACTTCTGGGACATCCATGTGAGAACACGGATGTACCTTTCCTCTTTTCTATTTACACTCTCCCTTGGTGATCCCATCCAGTCTTGTGGTTATCAGAATTTGGTAAGTTCTGAATTTATATCATGTCTGAATTTATGTCCTGAGTTCCATATGCCTACTTAACACCTGCCATGTGAATATTTAATAATAAATATTAGTAGTGTGAGTGATGATATTAGCAGTTTATTATTTTGCCCATTATAATTTATATTAGTATACAATTTTATTTTATTAATAAAATTTGCATATATAAAATACTTTATTTTGTAAGAGCATATGATTATGTATATGAGTATGTTTATTATATTATTTATATTATACATTTTTATTTGTGTTAATGTTATTTTATTTATTATTCTAATTTAATATTTAAGAGGTCCAATATTAAATTCTTTGTAGTCTCTCCCAAACTAAGTACTCCTATATGGTCATCTTCACCTCATTATAAAGACATCTTAATTCTATACTTTCTTAAGCCAACAACCTTGAAGATGGCTTTGACCATTTTCTTTTTCTCACTCACTCAAATTCAATTCTGTGAACAAATCTATAGTCTCCACCTTCAACATTTTTCCAGAAATTGACTTTGTTACCATGTCCAAATGACCTTGGGCCAAGCCATCATCACCCTAATTTATTACTGTAACCAATAATATTAGAATGGAGGATACTGATTTTTTTTAAATCAAGGAACATTAAATAACAATTTCATAAGAGTTTTGATTATCTGTATTCACCCTGAGTATAAAACATTATGGTCAGCAAAGGTCTTAACAAATCTCCAGGGAATTTTTAAATAGCATCTGATTTCTGAAATATTTATATTGATAACAGTTTACTTATACATATTTAACCTAGGCCAGACTCTGTATACTTTCTTACTTGACAGATATTCCAATGTGACTCTTTCTACTGTAACACATCAAACAAACTTAACCTAATTATTTCTAACATCTCTCTTTTTATAAAGTAAAAGAGCAAACCTTTGTGCTTTTCCAAGAGCCCTCTACGGAATCTCTCAGATAGTTTTAATATACAAAAATTTTTAAAAAAACTTTTTATATGTAATATCTAGTTGTGGGAAAGGAATTAAAAATGGCATTAAAGGAAATGTGGGGACTTGATTAAGATAAGATAATGGGGTGCCTGTGAAACTGTTTAACCAAATTGATAATGTAACATTTAATAATAATCACAGAAACAAAGATGGCCATCTATGAACCAGGAAGTGGACCCTCACCAAGCAAAATCTGCCAGCACTTTGATCTTGGACTTCATCTTCAAGTCTCCAGAACTGTGAGAAATACATTTCTGGGTTTTTATTTAAAAATAAACATATGAAAAAATAAGCACAGAAAATAGCATTAAAGACCCTCTTAGTTCTTTCAAAGGTGGGAACCTTTGATTTTCTTTTTCCTGAATAATTAAGGATATAATAACGTTAAGATAAAGCAAAGAAAATCATTCTGATATGACACAGACTCTTTGCTCTATAGGTAGGTTACACATAAGGGAAACAATAAACTTTGATATTATGGGTAAAGCCACTAATCAGTAAGGCCAGGAAGCAAGACCATCAGAATTGAGAAAATTTTGTTATAAATTTTAATATTTCATAGCTTTTATTGAGACTTGAGTATTATAAATCAAAGCAAATAAATTTGCTTTCAAAGTTTTGTGCTTAATTATGCTCTTTCATATTCTGGAACAAACTAAAATTTTAGGAGAATGGTTCTCTCAGGGTCTCTGTGATGTAAAAATCATACTAATGTAGTAATAATACTAGGATGACATTAATGTTAATATACAGTGTGTTCACCATTGCTGTCTTCAAATCAATAGAATAACTTCTCAACTTTTCAACCTTCAATACTTTAAGTATGGATAATTCTAACCCATATAAAACTCTTTGGGATCCTCAGTAGGTCCTGAAAGTATAACGTAGCCCAGAGATGAAAAAGCCTAAAGCTTGTTGCTTTAGAACAAAACTACTCTTCTTAAAAAAGGAAAGCACAGTTGTATTCCTCTGTGACTATTACTCCTGGCAGAGTCTCCAACCCTTGGCTGCAAGTTTTTTTTTCTTTTAAAGATTTTATTATTTATTTGACAGAAATCAATGGGGCTGGATCCCAGAACCCTGAGATCATGACCTGAGCCAAAGGCAGAGGCTTAACCCACAGAGCCACCCAGGCACCCCAGCCCTTGGCTGTAACTTTTAAAGAAGTGTCTGCTTTCTGCTTCACAGAGGAAGGCGGGCAATGGACAATGAGAACTTATCATACACAAGGTTTTTCTCACAGACTAGCAACACTGTTGAACACACGTGCCAGAACTCAGCAACCACGTTTTTACGGACCCAACAGCTGTGTCCCCTTCAATTTGTATATTGAAATCCTAACCTCCAGTGTGGTGACGTTGGAGGCAAGGCCTTCTGGAGGTGATTAGGCTGTGAAGGTGAAGCTCTCATGAATGGGATTAGCGCCATTATAAAAGAGACAGTTAGGGAGCTCTCCCACCCCAAAAGCCAGGTGAGAAATGGAGAAAATGGCCCTCTGTGAACCAGGATGTAGACTCTCACCAGATACTGAATCTGCTGGTGCCTTGATCTCAGAGTTCCCAGACTCAAAAACTCAGAAATGGGTGGGATCCTCACATTTTTATCTATGGTATTTGGTATTTTTATTATGGCAGCCTGAATAGGCTAAAACACAAATATATCTTGTACATGTTCCTAAAGTGACAAAAAAAAAAAAAGGATTCATTGATTAGTATGACCTCAAACTGTAACCTTGCTGTAGAATTTAAAAAAAATAAAATAAAAGCAAAAGTATGTAATGATTACTCATTAATTAACTACTCAGTTATCAAATACTCAGTTTAGTATTTGTCCAAGACCGGGTGGGAAATGTGAACTAGAAGAGGATGGTGAGTAAGACCAAAGAATTAAAGGTAGCTTTGAGGTTCCTCATGGGTGGGAATGTTGTAAAGAGAGATGAAGATCACAGAGTGATAGGCACAAATTCCCAGGAGGTGACGATTTCTGCTTGAGAGGTCAAACAATCAGAGGAAGGTGGGCAGCCTGCATCTGGCCACGCGTTACTGTATTTGGAGGACGTGCCCCCCTTTATCAGGGGAGGCCACATTCCAACACCCCCTAGCAGATACCCGAAACAGGGGATAGGACAGAACCCTATAACATCCTATGTTGTAGGCTCTACATGCCTACCTAGGATAAAGCTTAATTTATAACTTAGGCACAGTAAGAGATGAACAATAAAAACTAATTACAAAATAGAATAATTAGAATGCTATACGGTGGTAAAAGTTTTGTGAATGTGGCTGCTCTCTCAAAATATCTTTTTGTATTGTACTTACTCTTCTCGTGATGATGTGAAATGAGAAAATACCAACACTGTGATGATGTGAAGTGAGCTGAATGACACAGGTATGGGGACCTAGTAAGGCTACTATTGACCTGAAAGTGTGTCAAAGTAGGATTGTCTGCTTCTAGATCATGGTTGCCCATGGTTGACCATGGGTAGCTGAAACCACAGATAGGGTAACCTTATTTGGGCTGGGTCTTGAAGTTCAGAGATGTGTTGGGTGCCCGGATGGCACAATCAGTTGAGTACCCGCCTCTTGATTTCGGCTCAGGTCATGATCTCAAGGTCCGGGGATCGAGCCCCGGGTCAGGCTCTGTGCTGAGTGGGGAGTCTGCTTGAGGATTCTTTCTCTCTCTCTCAAATAAATAAATCTTTTTTTTTTTTTCTTCAAGGTAACAGATTTGTGATTTGTCTTTATTGAGGTGATACTAAAGCCATACAAATAGATGAAATAGCAAAGAGAACGTTAAGAAAAACAGATCTTTGTTCAGAATGTAATGTTATTCTGTGTGTAGGTATAACTTCATTCATTTCTGAAATAGTGTTGCTTGTAACTGTTTTTAAAAGCGTAAAAGCCAAGGGGCTTGGTCAGTTGAGAGCCTGACTCTTAATTTCAGCTCAGGTCATGATCTCAGGGTCATGAGATTGAGCCCTGCATCGGGCTCCGTGCTGGGTGTTTGTGACACTTTCTCCCTCTCTCTCTGTCCCTCCTGCCCATCCCCTACTTGCGCGCATGCCCTCTCTCTCTCTCTCTAAAAAAAAAATGCAAAATCCAAAAGAGGTTATCATCATGGCGTGTTCAGGCTTGAGGTTGCTGACATAATTTAAAAAAAATTTTAATAAAATCCAAAACACATGTTGATGAATACTTAAAGCAGGCTCTAACAATTATGCTGGTTTTACCTTCCTTCTCTCTACATGGAGTTTCTTTTGCATTCTTTTGTAGATTCCGCTACAGTTTGTGACTTGCTTGATTTTTTAGTTCATTTGTTTCTTATTGCACCTGCCTTGGGTTTCTAACACTGTCCTGATTTACCTGGATGCCACCCTGGAAAGCAAATGGGATTCTGCTTTTGTAGCTTAGTTCATGGATTTACTCAGGCGATGATATGCCCACCTTGCCTGTGTGTGTTTTCCTAGCCTAAAATGGTAAATAATATAATGAATATCTTAAAGCATTCATTTAGGGCCACATTCTGGTTACCTCTCCCCACTCCAAACCCTCACCTCGATACCACACAAAAGGATGGGTTCCTGGAAACTGAATTACTGGGTCAAAGGTTATATACATTGCTATGGACTGAGTTGTGTTCCCCCTAAAATTCATAAATTGGAGCTCTTACTTCCAGCATCCTGGTATCTGGAGATAAGGCTTTTAGGAGGTAAAGTTAAATGTCACCATAAGAGTGGGGTCTAATCCCATAGGACTAGGGCCTTTTAAGAAAAGGAGGTGAGGGCAGTCTCTCTTTCATTATCTCTCTGTGGCCTCCTCCACCATGAGAGCACACAGAGAGATGACAGCCCTCTACAAGCCAGGAAGAGAGATCTCCCCAGAAACTCAACCATGAGAACGCCTTAGCCTGGGACTGCCAGGCTCCAGACCTGTGAGAAATAGATTTCCATTCTTTAAGTCCCCCAATCTGTGGTATTTTGTTAAGGCAGCCTGAGCAAGTACAAACATTTTAGAAGTTATTGATACATATTGATAAATTACTTTTTAGAAAGGTGTTGCCAAATTACCCCTTATGACCCTATACCCTCAACAGTACGTTCAGATTTTTTAGGCCTAACTTTATTCTTTTAATATAAACAGATAGCCTTTCAAAGTGGTTTGGAGCTCATTCTTTTAAAGGGCTATTTCATCCAAATAGATGGAGCTTCCACGGCATTGCCTCATGGATATTTTGAAGTTCTCAGTGTTAGTAATATTTCACAGGGATAAAAACGTCCACTTGGGAATCCCAAAACAAAGCAAACAAACACATAAGAAAAGAACTTAAAATTTTCCATCATTTTATCATCTCCATTTTTATATTTATGGAAAGGAAAAGCTAGGAACTAAGAACTTGAGATGGTCTCAAGGCCGTGTATTAATGGAATTGACAAAGACCTATCACATGGGCTGTCTTCATTGTAAAGCCCGTACCTATTCTGAAAAAAAAAAAATTATCATTTCTGTAAGAAAAGAATCATACAGAAAGATTGCTATAGAAACATAAAAGATACTTCTCCAGTAACTTTTTTTATGCCTTGAAATAAAGGGTTTATTAGGTGAACACCCCCTTTTCCCCGTTTTGCACCCTAAACGGTTCTGTTACACGTTCAATACTTTTCTGTCCTTCAGCTTGCAATAGAAGTCAGCGACTTAAGAGGTAGAATGCAATTAAGAACTAAATTCCACTTTCTGATCTACTTTCCTGCTGAGAACATTGTGCCGCGCTGTCTGCAGAATGCAAATATTTATAGATATTTACAGAATGCAAATATTTAAAATCATGTACTATTAAATAGTAGCAGAAGTTTGCCCAGGACGGCCACTGGTGATTATCTTGAGGATAAATTCATGACGCCGTGACTCTATGTCTGACTCTGACTCACTTTTCCATTCTTAACTCCATTCTTTTCTGTTCAGGATCACTTTACAGCACACAGTGCACTCTGCTCTTGACTTTGTCCTGAGTTGGCACCAAGTGAGTGGAGATGAAAACATCTTTCACATCGGTCTGTCTTGCCTCATAACATTCTCAAGCTGTTTTCCCCATTGGAGCATTTCAAGGACAGTTCTGCCCTCCCGGGTCCTCTTGAGGTTGAATGGATTTCCACGGAAGAGGGGCCCGCAGAGTTGATAATCGAAGAAAGCAAAGAGAAAATGAAATTCTCCTATCCTGACCCGGTGGGCAGATGAGGGCAACCCAATGTCAAATCAAGGATGTTTCCAAAGTCCATCTTCGCAGGCTTCTGTTTGATGGGAAACCCGGCCGGAAATGCCCTTAGCCCAGAAAGGGTTTCTTATGGTCTTTCAGTTTGCATCTTAATGTTATTTTTATAGCATCTGTATTGGTTTTCATTTACCATAAGTAGAAAAAACAGAAACAAAAACAAAACAAAACCAAAAAACCACTGAGTGGAGGAACTGGGAAGATATTTTGAGCAGAGTGATGAGTAGGTACCGTATGGAATAAAAATGCCAGTTTTTCATATAGAAAAATGTTCTATTTCAGAAAAGAAATGAAAAAAAAAACCCTTCTGGTTCTAAAAAAAAAAGTCATTTCAGCGATTTTTGTTTTGTTCAATTTAGAAGTGCAGGTAGAGCAATTCTAATTTCTTAAATGACTAATGCTCTTTAAGTTGAACAGAAAAGATGTAGTTTAGTGTGTATAATTTACTTGAAATGAAATTAGGTTCAAATTTAATTCTTCCTCTGTGCTCATTGTAGTATGGAAAATGCCAGATTTTTAATAATGTTTCAGAAAAAAATGCTGTTTCCTTATATTACGATCTAATACGATTGGAAAATAATATTCATGTGGCTTCATTGGAGACTTTAAGAAAGACTTTAAGAAAAGGGTTGTGTCTAAGTCAAAGAACATTTTGTGCAGTCAAAAATCCACATATAGGGGCGCCTGGGTGGCTCAGTGGGTTAAAGCCTCTGCCTTCGGCTCAGGTCATGATCCCGGGGTCCTGGGATCGAGCCCCGCATCGGGCTCTCTGCTCGGCAGGGAGCCTGCCTCCCCCTCTCTCTGTGCTTGTCTGTCTGCCTACTTGTGATCTCTATCTGTCAAATAAATAAATAAAATCTTTAAAAAAAAATCCACATATAAATTTTGACTCCCCCCAAATTTAACTAATAGCCTACTATTGACCTAAAGCCTTACCAGTAACATGAACAGTCAACACATAGTTTGTATGTTTTATGTGTCATACACTGTATTCTTATATGAAATAAGCTAGAGAAATAAATACTAAAGTAAGTTAGAGAAAAGAAAAGATTATTAAGAAAGTCATAAGGAAGAGAAAACACATTTACGGTACTGTGCTGTTTTTCTGGAAAAAAACAGCATATATGCAGACCTCCGCCATTCAAACCCATATTGTTCAACTGAGTACACTTAGGAGAATATTTTGTTCTTAGGTCACAGACACCATAGCGTTTAGGCGGGAAGGGCTATAATGCATGCTACTTACTTTCAAATGGTTCAGACAATAAAAACAATGTGTGTGTCCACAAAGTTTTGAGGGGAAAGGGTGTTAATGCAAGAATTCTGTGCTCAGCTAAAGTGCGATTCATGCATCAAGGTAACAATATTGGAGGGGCGCTTGGCTGGCTCAGTCCTTAAGTGTCTGCCTTCGGCTCAGGTCATGATCCCAGGGTGCTGGGATCGAGCCCCACATCGGGCTCCCTGCTCAGCGGGAAGCCTCCTTCTCCCTCTCCCACTTCCCCTGCTTGTGTTCCCTCTCTCTGTCTCTCTCTCTGTCAAATAAATAAAATCTTTAAAAAAACAAAGCAAGACAAAAAAAACGAAACAAAACTAAAAAACCAAAACAACCAAATTGGAGTATAAACATCCAACTTGCTAAGAGACTAGATCTTAATTATTCCTACAATAAAAAATAAATGACAAGTATGTGAAGAGATACAGGTGCTCGGGAATGACTTCAGTGTATCAAAATCAACGCGCTGGACACCTTATCCTTATACAATGTTGTATGTCAAGTGTACTTCAGGTTTTTAAAAAAGTTCCTCCAGTGAACCTGATGCCCAGCTAGATCTGCTGACATCCTACTCTGTTTTACAGTTGTATACATGGCTTTCTCCTTCACTGCTGTTCAAGTTTCTTAAGGACAGGAACTGTGTTTTTCGGTATTGCTTTCTCTTCTAGAGTGCCTTGCACATATCACAGTAAGAACTCAGTGGCCCTTTGTAGAATTCAATTGCATAATGGCTGAACGTTCTTACCAATTAGAGGCATATCATTATACCTTCTTTTCTTTGTAATAGCAATATATATGTATCATATATATTATATACATCACATATATAAAACTTTATGATTTTAATGCAATTGTGGATATTGTAAATATTCTTATTTGAGTTAGTAGCATACACATTTACTTTTTTCTTTGTAAAATGATCGAGTGTAAGAGCACTAATTGGACAAAAAAACCCTAAAAGAAAATATAATCAAGTTGTTGAAAGCTCTGAGAATAGGTAGTGATTTCTAAAGCTTAGAAAACCTGGATCAAGGAAGGCGAATATATGCCTCACATTCTTTCTTCTTATTTCCAGTGCCTCTTAGGAGACATTGCTACAGATGAGGGCAGGCTTTTTTCACTTCAGTGAGGCTTGGCTTTAGAATTCTTCTTTTCTTTTTAAAAAAATTTTTTAAAGTAATCTTTATCCCCAATGTGGGGCTTGAACTCATGACCCCCAAATCAAGTGTAGCATGCTCTTCCAACCGAGCCAGCCACATGCCCCTAGAACACTTCTTACCCCACATTTCACACAGCCACTAACAAATTATGTGGAGAAGCATGTGAACTAAAAAACACTGGCCGTCCATTCTTAAATTAAGGGAAAGGTAATCAAGTTTGTTTTTTTTTAATGTAACTTCTTGAGTTTTTTTAGTACTTTCCTCCTTCCACTTGAGTGATTTTTTTTTCCTTCCTCTTTCTCCCCCTTCTTTGCTTATGAGTTATATGTTTATCTCCACTTTTTAGTTGGTGTGTCAGTGGGAAATTACCTTGGTGCAACGGTGGCCTCCAAGTCCACTACCAAAAGGCTGACCAGAAAGCCTGACAGACCCAATTAAGATGCTGAAGTCACACTATTTGTTGACTCCATTTAAAGCCTCTGGCAAGAGGCAAAGGGGAGGAGAGGCAGGAGATTAATAGTGTTGAGAGGGAAAGACCAAATTACCTGAATCTGGTGTTGTGAAATATTCACGTGTCCTACCTCCCATTTCTCCACATTGGCTTTCCCCACTAACGTTGTGGCTATGAGGACTGGGGTTGAGAGTGAGGTAAGAAGACTCGGCAATCAAAGGTACCAAGAGCCAACTTGTGTTTTCTCTACCAGCCCCAAGGACTGGTATGCCTGGCTACCGTTGTTCCTCAGCCCTGATGACTTGCTGAGCTCCTATGGCTTTGATCTAACTGGCTTGAGCAGAGGACACATGGGCCTAAAGGGGTTCCTCATGAATATTGGGTGCTTCACGGGTCTCATGAATATTTAGTGCTTATGAGGCAACATTGGTAATAACTATAGCCTTTAAGCCTTCCAGAATTTAGAAACAAAATGTTTCAACCCAACTTCTTTCATGGGACAATGTTTTCATTTTCGTGGTTAGAATGTATTATTATTATTATAGTCAGTACTTACTTCCTTTCCCCCAACCTTTGAGACATTTTCTTTATTCAGTCTTTCTTCTTGCTGTTTTTGTCCTTTTGGATTCATGCTTTGTCCTTTTGGATTCAACTTTTTTTCTATTAGTAACCTAGGTCTGTAAGTGGTAAACTCTGTTGATTTTTTTTTTTTCTGAAACTTTTTTTCATCCCCACTTTGAATGACAGTTTAGCTGAGAATTGAATTTCCAGCACTTCAAAATTTTTATTTCAATCTCATTTTACAATGAGTTGCTGTTTTGTTTTGTTGTTGTTTTTTTTTTTTTGTCATTCTAGACGCTTTGTAGATGTTCTTTCTTTGTTTCTTTTATTTATTTTTTTTTCCTGTTACAGTTTTCCTCTTGTTTTTGGTGTTCTTCAATTTTAAACAGAAGCTTCTGGATACAGTATTTACTTTTTTCTTTTATTAAGAAGCTATTTTTTTTCTTTTCTTTCTTTCTTTTTTTTTTTTTAAGATTTTATTTATTTATTTGTCAGAGAGAGAGGGCGAGCGAGAGCAAGCACAGGTAGAGAGAGAGGCAGGCAGAGGCAGAGGGAGAAGCAGGCTCCCTGCCGAGCAAGGAGCCCGATGTGGGACTCAATCCCAGGATGCCGGGATCATGACCTGAGCCGAAGGCAGCCGCTTAACCAACTGAGCCACCCAGGCGTCTCTCTTTTTTTTTTTTTTTAAAAAGATTTTATTTATTTACTTGACACAAAGAGAGAAAGAGGGAGAGAGCACAGTCAGGGGGAGCATGGCAGGCAGAGGGAGAAGGAGTAGGCTTCCCGCTGTGCAGGGAGGCCGACATGGGGCTCCATCCCAGGATCCTGGGATCATGATCTGAGCTGAAGGCATATGCCTAACCTACTGAGCCACCCAGGTGCCCTCAGTATTGACCTCTTGAAAATTTATCCTGTTGAGGACTCACTGTGTTATTCCATGGGTCTTGCCTTTCTTTCTTTCTGAGAAATTCTTTGCCATTTTCTCTTTGAACAATGCCTCTTCTCCATCATCTCTTTTCTCTCTCTTTGGAACTTCTATTAGATGTGCACTGGACCTTCTTATTTTTTCTCTACCTCTCTCTCTCTTTTTAAAAAAGACTTATTTATTTATTTTAGAGAGAGAGAGAACACACAAGCAGGAGGGACAGAGGGAGAAGGAGAGAGAATCTCAGGCTGGCTCCCCAGTGAGTGCAGAGCCCAAGGTGGGGCCCAATTGTAGGAAGAGATTAGAACCACAAGATCACCATCTGAGCTGAAACCAAGAGTTGGACATTCAAACAATTGAGCCACCCAGGCATCCCTATTCTCTGTATCTCTTAACTTCACTTTCATATTCACCATTTTGTTTAAATCCTCTGTGCTGTACTATGGGTAATTTTTAAGGTTTATTTCTAATTGAATAATCATCTCTTCTGCTGTTTCTGTTAAACCCATCTGTTGAGTGTTTTATTCTCAATAGAATATAAGCTCTATGGTAGTAGGGAATTTGTATATCTTGGTTACCATTTTATCTCCAGCACCTCAAAGAATGACTGCTCAATAAATATTTGTTGAAAGAACTAATGAATCAATAAAGTCCAACTTTTTCAAATATTTTTTCAAATATTTCTATTTTTTAATCTCATTCTTTCACTTTATTTTTATTTTACATTCTTTCTTTTATGTTTTTAATCATTTTATTCTTTTGTAGTCATGTTAAAGTTGTTTTATTAACAGAAGTTAATTGGGCACAGATTTTTTTTTTTCCAATTTGGTGTATCTGCTCACTCTCTCTTGTGGTGGATCATTCCCTTGTGTACAAGGTGTGAACATTTTATTGAGAACTTATCTTCAGTGAAGGTAGTTTATTCTGTGGGATTCTTCTGTGCCCCGAGTTGTGCAAGTGTCCTTACTACACATTTTTATATTTGTTTCTCTAGTGGGTTGGCAGCTGCTCTGTTTCTAAGCTTGGGCTTCTGTTTTCCAATGTAAAACTGGATTTCCATAGACTAGGACTTTCCATTTTCATGGGAACTGTGACTCCCCTCACCTCTACCCAACCTAGGCTACTGGGTTGAAGATAAGCTTCTTGGCAATTTCCTTAGGCTTTGAAAAGTGACAACCTTTAGGGTCCTAACTTATGCAGGACTTTTAGTTCTAGCCTCATTAAGTCCCTGTAGGGCCTCACCTGTTGGTCCTGCAAGAAATTAAAACCTTAACTCCTGGCTCTGATTACTAAGACTTTGAATTTCTTCTTCATTTCTGGTATCTGAAGTTTTGAGTACTCTCAATTTTGAACTCAGCTTTATAGTTTAAAATAGGTATATTCTATCCATTATTACTATAAATTTAGAGGAGGTGAGTTGCATGCCATGGCTGTGATTTCTACTTAGAAAGATGATTTAGTTCCCCCCATCTTGCTAATGAATTTCATCCAAATTATCCAAGAGACTATCACTAAGAGTCATCATCTCATTTTTTAAAAAAGATTTTTATTTATTTATTTGACAGACAGAGATCACAAGTCGGCAGAGAGGCAGGCAGAGAGAGAGAGAGAGGAGGAAACAGGCTCCCTGCTGAGCAGAGAGCCTGATGTGGGGCTCGATCCCAGGACCCTGGGATCATGACCCGAGCCAAAGGCAGAGGCTTAACCCACTGAGCCACCCAGGCATCCCCATCATCTCATTTTTGATTCGTAGAGTTTTTGGCAACAATCTTATAGAGACTACCATTCAAATCAACTCAATAAATAATACGGTGCTAAGTGCTTTGGGACATATAAAGATGACTAAGGTGGTTTCTGTGCTCAAACGCAAGCATTATACAGCAGGGAGATTATGAAATGTTCATAAGTAATCGTGAGGCAGGAAGTCTTTAAGTGCTACAGAGATGCATACAGCTTTAGAACAAGGCATGCTACATTTATTATTAAACAAAATACAAATCTTGTTTAGAGAAGGAAAAGAGAACTGAAAAAAAGGTATTTTCTAGTGGTAGTAACAAAAAATGTCATGGTAGAGGTGGTAGTTGAAAGGTGTCTTGAAGAACGAGTGGGGTTTCTAAAGGGAATAATAATGGAGGCAGAAGTACTTGACAGGCGAGAGTTGTTCTTCCACACTGAGGGAAAACCAGAAGCTTGGGTTAGGAGATGGGGCAGCAGAGAGCATGTAACAGGGAACAGGTAGTCTAATTTGACAGGTTAGGATGTGGAATGACAGTATTATTAGAAAGTAAAAATTTAAAAAAATTAAAAATTTTAAAAAGAAAAAAATTTTTAAAAAGAAAGTAAAAATAAAAGAAATGGAAATAAAGCATGAGTGGGGGTGGGGATGGATGTACAGGTAATTAAATTTTAAATTTATCCAAAAGGAAAGAAAGATGTTGGTTTTATTTTGCTAAGGATACATGTAAGAACCAGGATCACTTAAAAATTTAGTTTGGGTCGTTTCTTCTTCCCCACGTCGTGCCAATCTTCTAATTGGTTGGTTTCTCTAGTTCCCAGGAAAAGAGGGAAACTGATCAGCGTTGTTTGTGTCTCAGGCATACGTGCGCCATCTAGTGGGCACAGCGAGTAATCACAGGAAATCACCATTCCTCTCTATAGAAATATTTGTTTATTTTTCACTTGTTATTTATACTATGATTAGCTAACTAAAGGGGGTCAAGTCTGACTGGACAAGGAAATAAAGTGGTCCACTGCTTGGTCATTGGATTAAGAGAATGTGGAATCAGATACAAATGGATTAGGCACCAAAGCCTTATTCAGTATGAAACGTGAATAATTCCTACCTGAGACTTAACATCAAATTGTATTTTGGGATGAACCTTAAAGCAAGATCTACCTGAGTTTGTAGAGAGAGCTGAGAATAAGAAAGTCAGTGTAAGTGAGGAAGGACCTGAGTGACTGCAGGTTACAGTACTCTCCCAAAGTTTTCTGTCCTTCTCCTTTGCCTAACCCTATTCAGCCTTCAAACCCTAATATGACTTCTGTGAACCATGTTCCTTCACCTCTCAGGTATATATTAGGTGAATCGCTTACTTCCTCCTACTGACAATGATACCCATCATGCTACTGACTACACTGTTATGTCACTCCCATTTTATTAAAAAGATTTTATGTATTTATTTGACAGAGATCACAAGTAGGCAGAGAGGCAGGCAGAGAGAGAGGAGGAAGCAGGCTCCCCGCTGAGCAGGGAGCCTGATGCAGGGTTCGATCCCAGGACCCCGAGATCATGACCTGAACCGAAGGCAGACACTTAACGACTGAGCCATCCAGGCACCCCAATATCAGTAAAGTTTAAATGAAAAAAATGTTTTATAGGAATATTACTAGTAGGAAAAAGCTTTTTTTTTTTTTTCATTATATACCGATTCCCTCCATGATATCCATTTATTTGTAATTTCTGGTGTTTTATAACTTTCAAAATACTTCTCTCTGCCTTGGTGGGGGAAATATAGTAGTTTATAGCTCACATTGTCCTTGTAGAGATTAAATGAAAGACGACATGTAAGGTGTATACAGCAGCGTGGAGCACATATTACATGCTTAATAGTTGGCTTTTATGATTTCACTCACCTCCTCTCAAAAACTTCCTGAAGCAACCCAGAAACTCAAAGATGGTAGATGTGTTCTATCTCCTTTACAAGTTGGAAAACTAGTGATCATACAGGCTAACAATGCATCTGTGATTAGGGAGTCACATGACTTATTAAGTTTAAGAATCCATAATATCTAAGTAATAATTCATTGTCCTTTCTATGGCATTATGTTGCTTACTTAGACGGAGAGAAGAAAAGAAAGGACATTTGGATGCTAAATAATAAAAGGGCTATAAGGCAGAGAATGAAAGGGAGTTGTAAGAAGTGTATTATTTTTCTAATGCTGCTCTAAGAAATAACCACAACCTTAGTGACTTAAATACCACAAATTTATTATCTGATTGTTCTGTGGGTTAGAACACAGGATTAGCTCTGCAATAAAAATCAAGGGGTTGGAAGGGCTGCATTTCTTTCTGGAGGTTCTCAGGAGAGTGTTGCCTCGCTTTTTCCAGCTCCCAGAGGCCACCTGCATTCTTTCATCCAGCTTCAAAGCCAGTGGTAGGTTGAGTCCTCACTTTGCATCACTCTGACCCATTCCTCTGTTTCCCTCTTCTACTTTTAAAGACCCTTGTGATTACACTGGGTCCCCATGGATAATTCAGGATAATCTCCCTATTTTAAGGTCAGCTGATTAACAAACCTAATCTTTTTCCATGTAAAGTAACATAATCCCAGTTTCCAGGGATCAGGATGTGGATATCTTCCAGCAGATTACAGGCCATATTCTGCCTATTCCAAAGGGATAGGGAATCCTAAGGTGAATAGTGGGAAAGGGATCCCCCAAGGATGAAAACAAGAGGAAAGTGCTTTGTGGGCACAGTGTTTTCAAATGGAAATGTTAGAGGCATCGCTGCAAGCTATCGGACATATATTATTAATTCACATTGATTTGGGCAGACAAGAAAATCTCTTGATGATTTTCACATGGCTAAACCAGAATCTTGTTTTGTACTTCCTTTGTGCTTTTATTTTTCCATTTAAACCCATGTAGGGACTTTCCTACACTCCTGTTAAATTTTATCTTTATATTTTAGTGCAGGGTTCAAGGTTTTTTTTTTTCCCCCAAAGATTTTATTTAACAGAGAGGCAGGAAGAGAGAGAGGGGGAAGCAGGCTCCCCGCTGAGCAGAGAGCTGGCCCTGGGGCTCCATCCCAGGACCCTGGGATCATGACCTGAGCGGAAGGCAGAAGCTTTAACCCACTGAGCCACCCAGGCACCCCAGGGTTCAAGTTGTTAATCTAATTTTGTTTCCTGGTCCTGGCTTCAGAACAGAACTTTGGCTATAATTATCCAACTTCCTGAGTTTACCTAATTATAATTATAATTGGTTATAATCAAGCCATTATTTAGGAGTCTCATCCACAAGTATCATGAAAGACTGGATTAAATGCTTTGTTGAAATTAATTTCTACCATGACTATGAAATTCCCATTTTAACTCAAAGATCAAATAAAAAAAAGAAGTATAGGATGACTTATCTTTAGGTAGTCTGGTTCTCAGTAACCAGCAAACCCTCTTCTAAATGTTTGCAAATCTATGAATTCTGGAATGTTACTTTTTTTGTTCTAAAGCTTTTAGTGTCTGTCTTTAAACCAGTCTTTTGAAAGCAGGTGATTTGTCATCTTTTTTTTTTTTTTTCATTTTTTACAGTTTCTCTGAACTTACCAGTCATGGGTCTTAGGTTATCCGTGAATAGCTGCGGGATGTAATTTGTGCCTGGAAACATGAACTTAATTGAAACGGATAGGTGTGATCGCTATCCCCTCACCTCTCTCGAGTTTCACTTCTTTCTCTACTTGGTTTCACCTTTACCACCTTCAGGTCCATTTTCCTTACTGAAGAAAAAAACGCACAGATCGAGTCAACTCTCCATTTTAGCCTCTACGTTATTCTCTTCTATAAATTGATAATTTTGTGTTTATGAAAATCTAGGCAGACTTAATTATTTCTTTGTGCCCTCTATTATACCCCATGCTACTTTAAACCCATCTTTCCAAACCTTTTCTTCTCGAAGGTACCAGGTAACAATGTTTTGCCCTCAATGTTTTCTTCATGGCCCTTTATAGATATGGCATCGTTTAATGGTGGAAAAAAGTATCACCTTCCATTTGATGCTCTTTAATTATTTATTTGTTATCTCTCAGAATAATTGTTTTTTTTTTAAGATTTTATTTATTTATTTCAGAGAGAAAGAGTGAGAGAGAGCATGGGAGGGGAGAAGGTCAGAGGGAGAAGCAGACTCCCCACAGAGCTGGGAGCCCGATGTGGGACTCAATCCCAGGACCCCGGGATCATTACCTGAGCCGAAGGCAGTTGCTTAACCAACTGAGCCACCCAGGCGCCCTCTCAGAATAATTGTTGATTTCTTTGCCTTTTTTAAAAAAAATTTACCTGCAAAGCTGGGGTTCTTGCTAAGCAAGAATGCCAGGTACTCAATATATACTGTGGGTTAGTTGAGTTTCTTAAATATCAAATTTGGATAGATATTCTTCACATATTAATCTCTTTGATTTTCTTGTAATAAAAGCCAAACAAAACTACCTTTACAAGTGGTTCTCATCTCCAACCTTCTGCCTGCCGATTACTAATTAATCATGTCTTTAAGCTATTTAATGACATGATTAATTAGTAATGTAGCAATCTCAGCTACATTTGAGATGGCAGTTTGGAATTCTATTGCTAAAGAGGCAAGACTCTCTTTCTGCTTTGCCAGTCAAGGCTGTTTCTTTATTTGTCTGGCCTTATTCTAGAAAAAGACTCTAATTTGAAACTTCTAAATTATACCTAATTTAAACCCTGAATTTAGAAACCACATCCCTTCTCTTGGCACTGTTTTTTAGCTTGGAGAATTGGTAAATGTTTAAAAACAAGAAATTATAAAGAGTGCTTAATAGTACTAATTTAAAAATGGTATATGTAATTTTCAATGCATTGATAATCATGCAAAATAAGCTACTGATGTAACATCAGGAAAAGGGTAGCAAGCTTAATTCTCTTTTCTACATTAAATACTGTCAAAATTCTGGTTCACCATTTATTTGGTTCAGCGAGGCAACTTGTTAAACCTCAGTCTATGACTTCTATGATCTATGTATTCCCATGTGATTTATTTGTCTAAAAATCTATTAATGAGATATGGGGATTTGGGTTGCCGTCATGACAACCACACAGTACGGCTTGTTTGCTATTTCCTAGATACAGAAGCTCGGAAAGGAATATCCTCCCTGCAGATGCTTATTTAGTACTGGGACCTGGTAACTATGGAAATTTAGATTGAGATTATGTAGCTAAATTGTTTACAAGGTACACGAAAACAGATAAAAGAGATAGTAAAATGTGTTATGGTCAAAATATTTTTTGGTGGCAGTCTTGTTATGTAAAGGTCTTGGTGTTCTCTATAATTCCCCAAACCACATTATCATCCTAATTTTGTGATCCATTCTATAAGAAGAATTTAATATGTTCCCTTTCTTTTATTAGGTAGATTTTGTTGAGTGAACAGTGCTATTTTGTGGGGATAATAATGGCAATAATATTCACATCCTGTTGCACATGTGCTTTTTTCATCCCTAGGTACCTCACACTATGATGCGTAAGACCCAGAAATCCAGATTGATGTAAGAAAAAAATCCTAATCCCAGACCACTTATAATTTAATTAAAGAGACAGTACATATGTAAAATGATGGCGAACAAGACAGGAGCATGTGTGCTGTTGAGAGGAAAGTGGGATCATTTTGCCTGGGGTGAGAAGAGTTTCGGAGAACTGGCTTTTGGTCTTGAAACAAGAGTAGAAACGCCAGCAGACAGAATGGATCACCGAGAACCTTATAAAAACAAGAAGCTCAGGAAATAGATACCCCCTATAGCGACATAAAAGAGGAGAACTCTGAAGTTGGAGCAGGTTGAGAGTACTATTGAGAAGTACAATTGCAGAGTTGAGATGAATATGTGTTTCCGTAACCCATTTTTACCAAGTTGATTTATGTTTGACCTCCATCGACATACTTGCTCACAAATCCTAGGCCATCAGGAATCCATTCCTCTGAATTTGTAACTGACATGTCTTACATATTTCAAAAGAGAAAAAAAAACATGGTTGAACAGTTTTTATTACCTGCCTTCTTCAGTTTCCTGCATCGTTTCTAGGACATTCTATTTCTCCTCCTGCACTCCCACTGCCAGATTTTTAAGCATCATGGATTCTGCCAACCCTCTTTGAATTTCTCATTTAATCCACATTGGGTAGGAGAAACAAAACGCGATTCCTTAGTATTTTTTGGGGGGGGTGTAAAATTTAGCAGTGGCGGTTGGAGAGATTTGGTTTAAATTTGGTAAGTTTGGTGTATACAGGATTAACAGAATTTTTTTAAAAAGGCTTCAAATAGTTAAATTCCCCCAAGTAAAGAACTGTGCAAGAAATGTGACCATACAGAAGTCGCATTGAGCTTTTCTTTCCTTTCCAGTAACTTTTGACTACCATCTGGGTCACTTTGGGCAATAAAACTCAAAACATCGGTTTATATTTTTAGCAAAAGTAAGTGCGGTTTAGAATCTCCCACAGATGCCTGTGCATCAGGCCATTTGGAAAATTCAGGATTCGCCACATTCCCAGACTCTCCTGAGGACACTTAGAAACTAAAGGCATCCTCGGGTGTCCAGATGTCTCCGGTCGCTGTCTGATGGGGGAACGAGGCAGAAGCTGGGAGCTAATGAGGACACTGCAACACAGACACTGCGGCGGGAAGGACAAGGGGCAGCGGAGTGAATCAAAATGCAGTCCTGGGAGAGGGCCTCTCAAAAGCCGGGAAACAGACAAGAAAGGGATCCTAAAACCAGAGGCCCCCCGGGGAGGCTGACGGAAGGGCTGCAGGTCAAGGTCAAACGCTAAGAGGCGGCAGCGTCTGGAGTCAAAGGCAAGCAGCTGGCTTCAGGCCGGTGGTTTTGCCTGTGCCTCGAGGGAGAGCATGCTGAGGTCTCTGCAGACCAGGCAGATCCCATGCTCCGGGGCGGGCGCCAGAGACACTCCAGCTCTGCGGCTGGGCGCACGCACGCGCGCATGCCCCGACCTCAGCGCGCCCCCTTCGCCCTGCTCGCCCCGCTTGCCCCGCCCCCTTGGAGCCCCGCCCCCTGGAGCCCCGCCCCCAGGTGCGCAGACCTCGCACGAGCGTCAGCCCCACAGGCCCACGGGACGCGCAGGGCCAAGCGCCGGGAGCGCGCGTGTCCGCAGATCCCGGTCCTTCAGGAGCCCCGCCCCCAGGTGCGTTCGGCAGGAGGCGGAGCGAGGCTTCCCGCGCTGCGCGCTCCCCTGGCAGGCGCGCTGCCGGCCCTGCGGCTCTGGGGCGCACGGGGCCGAGCGGCAGGGGCGCGCGCGCGGGACCGCGCTCTCTCTCTCTCTCTCACACACACACACACTCCGGTTTCCGAGCTCCGTCACCCGCGCCGAGTGTCTCCCCAGGCGGAGCGTGTCCCTGTCGGACCGCGCTGCGGCTCGGCCCTGAGGTGAGGGGGCCTTGGGGGGCCGCGGCGCCGGCGGCTCGCCCGGGGGGGGGGGTGGGCGCCGCTTCTTCGGAAGTGAGAGGCGGGCGAGGGAGAGGGGTGGCGGGGAGGGGGCCGAGGGGCGGGGTGCAGCGGGCCTCCGTGGCGGCCCGGCCCGCGAGCTGAGGGGGGCGGGAGGAGCCCCAGGTGGGAGGAAGCGCGGTTTGCGGGGGTCAAGGTGGCCGCTGCCCGGGTGTCGCGCCGCGGTGGGCGCGACGGGGTCGGGTCCCTCGCGGGGCGACGAGAGAGAGAAAATGTTGTGCGAGTCCGTTTCCCTCCCGGCGCCTGAGGCGCTGAGCGCCGGCCACTCCCGGGGACTCTCGCGCCGCCTCTCGCCCTGGGTGTTAGGAGGAGAGTTTGGGTGAGAGGAGAACGCGCAGGTCCCATGACAGGACTTGGGGGGAAATGCCCTGATTCCTGAGACGCCAGGCAGAGCTCGGGCACCGAAAGATTTCCGCGTCCCCAAAAGCTGGGTAGGCGGGAGGCATCCGTGTACGGGGTTGAGGCGCTCGCAGCTCGGAGTGGGGTGGGGGTGGGGTTCTCCTGTGCTCCTGGGGCTGACATGCACCTTTTTGGGGCACCTAAGTCCGAAAGACTATAGGTGATCGTGTGCCTTCTGTCGAGGACGTTCTGAGGGAACAGAAGGGCGGGGGGGGGGGGGGGAGATGTGTTGGGCTCCCAACTCGTTTCATCCTGACAGCATCCCATTGAGGTTGGGTTCAGGTGAAAAATGGGTCACAAAGAGGTTAAGTCACTTAGGGAGGTCTCCGCTAGCCAGAAAGGTAGAGCGACGATTCTAACCCAGGGATGCCGGACTCCAAATTCTGGTGCTTGCTTTACCCACCGTGTTTTGTGTCCGCCCGAGAGACGTGATGGGTACCTTCTGGGAAGACTCCGCGCAGGAGAACGCTGTGAGGGCGGTTACGGCTCTTGGGATGTTTGAGGAGAAATCAAACTAACGAGGCGATGATCCTTGACTGTGTGCTGGTCGAGTCCGTTTCCCTTTAAACAGGGTTTGGTATAAGAAATCTTGCAGTCGGGGTCGAAGCAAATTTATGAATATTATACATGATTTATTTGAATGTCTTTCGAACTCCAGATACTATGTGGGAAGAGTACCAAGATGAATAGGGTTTTTATACTCTCTACCCTTGGGTTGAGAGGATGATCATGTAAAATAACTTTGCAATATTCTTATAAATAATCATAAATTAGGGGCGCCTGGGTGGCTCAGTGAGTTAAAGCCTCTGCCTTCGGCTCAGGTCATGGTCCCAGGGTCCTGGAATCGAGCCCCACATCGGGCTCTCTGGTCAGTGGGGAGCCTGCTTCCTCCTCTCTCTGCCTGCCTCTGCCTACCTGTGATCTCTGTCAAATAAATAAAATCTTAAAAAATAAAATAATCATAAATTATAAAAAATCATTAAGATAAATAATCATGAATTATAAATAAATCCTAATCTTTACCAGCATGCAAATTAATTGGATTAAAATAGTCGTGAGCTCAAACTTTTAGGAACCTAGTATGTGTAAGAAAAGGGGTGGGAGGGACCTCTGGGTGGCTCAGTCCCTTATAGTCTGCCTTCGGCTCAGGTCTTTATCCCAGGGTCCTGGGATCCAGACCCCGGTCAGGCTTCCTGCTCAGTGGGGAGACTTCTTCTCCCTCTCCCTCTCCCTGCTATTCTGCCTGCTTGTGCTCTCTCCTCTCTCTGTCAAATAAACAAATACATCTTAAATAATTAAATACATCTTTTTAAAAAAAGAGGGTGGAAAAGCTGGTTATGTGAGCACCATTGCATTGTTGTTTTCCGGTTCAACAAAAAAATAATCATAAAATTCAGGTTAAATCATGTTGTCAGTATTTTGTTTTATTATTACATTACCTTCAGTAAATCTTAAAACATGAGAAAAGAGAGTATTTATGATTTACCCTCCCCTGCCCCCATTAAGTTAAATTTTATGGTGCTTTTATTAGTTGAGAAACCAGTAATGTAATTTGGCAGGAATTTCTTTCATCTGCCTGATGTATTCTTAACCTCTTCTTCCAAAATATAAACCTTAACTACCAGATTCTGTTTAATCTTTTTTTTTTTTTAAAGATTTTATTTATTTATTTGTTAGAGCGAGCACAGGCAGACAGAGAGGCAAGCAGAGGCAGAGGGAGAAGCAGGCTCCCTGCCGAGCAAGGAGCCCGATGTGGGACTCGATCCCAGGACGCTGGGATCGTGACCTGAGCCGAAGGCAGCCGCTTAACCAACTGAGCCACCCAGGCGTCCCTGTTTAATCTTTTATGGTTCAGATTTTTAACAAAACAGAGTTATCATGTTAGCCAGAAATGGAATATTGTTTAAATTTTAGCATTACCATAGGCATAGTGGTAGGTGGAAGGATAGCGGGACGTTTGGAAGTTTCTTCTGGTTGCTTCAGTTTTTTCAGTGAAGTAGAAATCAAGGTTTTAATCTGAGTGTGATGCTGCTGGTAGAAGTTAGTGGAGGTCTGGGGTTTGGGAGAGTGAATGGATTAGTGAAATACATGATTGCCAGCCAATTAATACTTAGGTATGAAAAACAAAGTTCTATATATTGGTGCACAAGGTAAAGTTGTCTAATTTTGCATACTGGGTGTTTCACCACCCATCTCCAGGGCCTTTCTTTTCAGTGTTGATCTAGAGCAATACACCTGCCCCCTTGGCCCTAGTTCACTTTGTCCATGCCTCGGCCATGCCGCAGGAATCCCTGTTCCTTATATAAGTCAAGCCCTTCTGGGATTATAGCTTTCCCCTTCTTTTCTCTTTGCCTGAAATTTCCATTCCATTCTTTTCCCAATTGGACTTACTATATTATATTAAATTTTATCATTGACAGTATCTGTTTTTTCCCATTATGTTTGATGCATACATTTCTTAATAAGTGTTAAATGAATGTGCCACTTTTCTTCTTTCTCTCTCCTTCAATCTGTAACGGTCAGCAAACTTTCTGTAAAGAGCCAGATAGTAAATATTTTAGGTTTTGTGGACTATATGGTCTCTGTATCAGTTAACTCTGCCATTGTAGCACAAAAACAATCATAGACAATGCAGAAACAAGTGAGTATGGCTGTGTTAGGATAACACATGTGAAAAACACTCTTAGCTCATGGGCTGTACGAAACAGGATTTAGCTCCTACCTCCTTCATTGTCGTTGGCGGATCTTTGGTCTATAAGGACTCTTAACAAGCCCTAATAAAGGAACTTGCAGTAAGAAGTTATTGGTTATAAGATTACCATTGGTGGTGGAGAAGCAAAGATAAAGCAGTCTTTTTGGTCAAGAATCTCATAGTCAAGTTCAAGATTATGACATGTAAACAAATAATGATGAGGACACAGTATGGTAACTGCAGTTAGTTTATTTATTGGATATGGAAGTGGAAGACAGTAGTGATAATCATTTTTTTTAAAGATTTATTTATTTGACAAACAGAGATCACAAGTAGGCAGAGAGGCAGTCAGAGAGAGAGGAGGAAGCAGGCTCCCTGCTGAGCAGAGAGCCCGATGCGGGGCTCGATTCCAGGGCCCTGGGATCATGACTTGAGCTAAAGGCAGAGGCTTTAACCCACTAAGCCACCCAGGCGTCCCAGTGATAATCATTTTTGCTTGGACTAGGAGTAACCTCTGACAGTTATCTGTTGGGGATGAGGAACATTTTCAGCAAAGAGCCTTTCCAAAAATCTTTGAACCTTGCTAAAAAGGTGACTGACCACATCTCTTACCAGGACAACTCAGTTTCTTTATTTTATAGGATATAATCTTGATTCATTTCTCTCAGAAGTAAAACTAATACATTCTAATAATTCATAACAATTTTTTCTAATAGTCCTGCATGTTTTTCATTGCTTTGAGAAAGGTAAAATATATTTCATAGCAGGTGTAATGTAGTAACCAATATTTCTTTAATAAATGAATATTTAATATTGAATACTGGATTGTATCACATCTAGTCTTAAGTCATTTATCAATACATTTATATTACATCAATACAAGGAAGATGAGCTTTTAGTTTTAGGGCTTTGAATTTTCTTGCAATTTATAGATTTGGTGCGAACTGTTTTTATCTAGGAAAGTTAAATATTTGATTGATACTTTAGTGATACTAGGTGTTTAAAACTTACCTAGTTATTTAAAAGCTCTACAACAAACTTAATGCATTCCCCAGGTATGCTGTGGAGAAATGGAAAGTAACTTAAAATGTTTAGAATCATTGTGTACTCTTATTTCTGTGTGTCGGTCATTGCCTTTAGCATTGTTTTAAGAAGTGGCTTTGTTAGACAGTTTTAAGGATGCTGGTCTGGTACAACTTTGTGCTGGAACTCTATCAGATATTATAGGTTTTCCAAAAAGTATGATCTGTTAAAAATATGACATTAGAAGTTTTATTGTGTTTCAGTTGTTAGCCTATGCTTTCAAGGATTCTCTTCCAGTATATGCTGCAAAAGAGAAGGTCTTACGTGTTGTTTCCTCAGAAAGCTCCTTTTGATGTTGTGTAGTTCTCTCTACCATTCACAGCTCTGCTGTGGTTTTCATGAACTCTGTCTCTACTGAGTGAACTCCTGAATGTGAGATCCGGTTCCCACTTACAGACGATGTCAAATGTGCGGCTGGCTAAGCATCTTTTCTTGCCTTTTCCTTTTGTTCTTTTGAATGCCTTTATAAGGCTATAAAGTTTGAGATAATTAAAGAGAATTAGAGTGCATAAAGACAACATTTAGAGCCCTGTGCTAAATACGGCTTTTCTTATGGTTTAGGGGAAAGGCACCTGACAGCTTAAACTCTTCACAGATGTCCCCTCGCTGGCTACATCTCATTTCTAACTTTGTAGCCTTGTTTCAGTTCCGTCTGTCAGAAGCACCACTTTCATGTCACCTCTGTTGCATGGATCTCCTCCACCTTTCTTTCAGGAAAACTCATTCACCCACCCATAGGAGTTGGTCTCATCTCAGATATCATCTCTTTATCTTTGGCTTCATTATAGAAAACACTGCCTTCCCACATCTTTCCTCCACTCTAATTTCCCATTGGAAACCCTGCAGAAAAGTGTGGGGGATGAGAGTGAGAAGGGACTTTTGTGATTACCCTACCAGTGTGAGTCGCAGGCACCCTTCTTTTATTTTTCTGTCTCCTTCCCAAAGGGCAAACATTCTCAGAGCCAATATGGTCTGGACACTGGAAGAGGAAGCACAGTATTTTCTCAAACACCCATAATTTGCAGGGAACCTTTTACAGTAGAATCAGTGCTTCACATTATTATGTAGAGCAGATGTTGCCTGGTTTATCCCCATGGCCCCTTTCATTTGGGCCTGCTTAGGCACTGTGGGTTGTGAGGGTGAGGACATATAGGTCCAGTGTTGTGTCTGTTTACAAAAACCTGACTATAGCTTTGAAATTACTGTTTAGATAAACATTAAACAAAAAGTTTGTGAAGAATTGATGTTAAGAATATTTCATGTTTTTTTTAAACAGCCAAACCAGATGTTACATGACAAGCAGCCAATTGGATTTTCTTCTTTTTTTTTTTTTTTAAGATTTTATTTATTTATTTATTAGAGAGAGAGAGAGAGAGCGCGCACACGTGCACAAGCTCAGGCAGACAGAGTGTCAGGCAGAGGCAGAGGGAGAAGCAGGCTCCCCGCTGAGCAAGGAGCCCGATGTGGGACTCCATCCCAGGACACCAGGATCATGACCTGAGCCGAAGGCAGCTGCTTAACCAACTGAGCCACCCAGGCGTCCCTGGATTTTCTTCTTAAAACATCCTTAAGATGTTTTAATAATTTAAATAGGTAGAAGTTCAAGGTTATTGAAATTTAACATTTAACTTTTTCACATGATTAGGCTAGAGCTTGTGAATAGAAGAAACATTACTTTGTTTAGGCCAGTGTCATGAGCACACTGTGAAGGCACACATACCAAGTTGTGTCTTTCCACAGTGTCAGCTTTATTCAGTCATAGAATGAGGTTAACATTATTGTAAAGCAGTTACAGGATTCCAAACTCAATGACATTTCACCATGTGATTAACTTGGCTTCTTACTCAGCACACAAAGCCGAAACATAGGACAAGTCACACAGCAAACAAGATAACACAGAGAGTAGGAAGTTAATGAACCAAACATGAAGTCAGTAGGTAGGCTCACAGTTGAGATAAGGCATCCGTCCTCCTGGTCACCTCTCAGCACTTACTGCCTACCGTGTTTGAGCAGTGAAGAATCTCAGTTCTGTCAAGTGATAGTTGGACAGAGCCTTTGGCGGCAGCTTTAAGTGGTCAGACATAGAGGAGTCAAGTCTGAAGAGTCTGATGATTTGCTGCAAAAATCCTCCCTTCCTAAAGGGATTTAATCAGTCTTGGGCCCTGCAGACCTCCTCTGCTTCTGCTGCATTACCCTTAATTGATTGTGCCTTGTTTGACACAGGCCCCGCATGACATAGGTGACTCCATCTGCGACTCCATCTTGCTCTCTACAATCAATCATACTGATCCATCTTTATAATTTTATAGCAGATTTCATAATCGTTTTTGGTTGTTTGCACTTTTACCATCCATTCTGGAATATTTCCTTACTCAGCGTTCTTTCTAACTCACTGATTTGCTTCAGATGCTGTTCACCCCATCTACTGAGAATTTTTATTTCTATCAGTCTGCTTCCTTTCCAGGTTCCAGGTAGCTTTTTTAAAATTGCCTTGTTTTTGTTTCATGGATATGATATTCTTTGTTATCCTTTTGAGGATATTAGTTATACTCATTTTCAACACGTATTTCTTTTTTCTTTTAAGATTTTACTTATTTATTTGACAGAGAGAGAGAGATCACAAGTAGGCAGAGAGGCAGGCAGAGAGTGGAGGGGAAGCAGGCTCCGTGTGGATGCCTGGCTTGATCCCAGGACCCTGGGATCATGACCTGAGCAGAAGGCAGAGGCTTTAACCCACTGAGCTACCCAGGTGCCCCTTCAACGTGTATTTCATCTTGCCATGGACCAGACACCATTTTCATGTTTTTAATTACATGTATTAACTCTTTTAGTCATTCTAACAAGTCAATGAAGTAGATACTATTATTTCACTTACAGATGAGAAAACTTAAACATAGAAAAGTTTAATAACTTGCTCAAAGTCTCAAGGCTAGTAAGTGGCAGAGGCTGGGTTCATATTTTAATTGGTTTGCCTCCAGAGGTCACACTCTTACGCTGCATTATTAGTTGTTGGGATTGTAGACTTTGTTGTCTTCTCTTGGTGGTATTGTTTTTATGTAAATGCTTACTGATTCTTACAGTTTCTTTCAGCATGTCTGAAGATTCTGCTTGGATTTACTGTGGCCTCTTGTTTTTTCATTGTGTGTGTGCTGGGGTAGGGGAGAATAGTAGCAGCCTGCTGAAAGTTAGCAGCCACCTGAGTAAGACCTTCACTGCCTCTCAATTTAAATAGAAACACCTACTCTTCCAGAGGGAAATAGATGAAGAGGTAAGATTAGGATTTTACCTGATAAATTAACCTCTTCTTAAAAAGGTATTATTTTAATTCAAAATAGAAATCTTGTTAAAGTGTTGAAGTCAAATGTAGATGGAGTATTTCCTTTCTGTAAATATTAAAACAGCAGTTACCTCCGTTTATGTTTGCATTGATTTTGAATCTGTTTTGGTGGAGAGGATGACAGATTATAAATGAATCAACTCAGCTTCATACTGATGAGTTTATCTAGCCAATAAGTAGGAAGTATTCCCTGAGAGACCTGGGTACAACGTAATGAAGGACGATTTGACTAAGGAAAAGTACAAGGACCCAAAAATCTACCTAAAGGAGTAGAGAGCTGAGGAGCCGAAGGGAAACAGCGTGGAAGCACATTGTGCTTATAGGGATTTTGTGTTTTGGAGGAAAGGACATAAAACGGAGAATTGGATAGACACCAAATGTGTGTTCTCTTCTATAGAAACATTACCCTGTTAATATTATTTTAAAGTAATTTGAAGAACTCTACATCATTCAGTAGTCCTCAACTTTTTATCTGCCCTTAGGCACTCCCAAGTAGTATCAGTGGAATTCTTTACTTAGTAGGGAGGGGAGGTAGACAGGTTTTTAACATTCCCCTTACCATGCTCACTTTGAAAATCACTCTTGACCTTATGAGTATTCTAACTATGGAATTAAGCACTTTATAATGTTATAAATTTATAACATTGTACTGTTATATTAGTTAAGTGGTTTTGGTTGTGAAGGACAGAATCTGATTCTTGCTAGCTTATGTGAAAATAAAATATATTGGTGGATAATAGGGCATTTCACATACTCTAAAAAAGAAAAACCAAGTTTTGGCGCAGGAGTTATCATACTTTAAGGGAAAGCATAGTACCAAGAGTGCATGAACTTTCTTTTCTTTTCTTTTCTTTTCCCCTTTTAAGTAAGCTCTATGCCTAACACGGGGCTCATCCCACTGAGCAACCAGGAGCCCCTGAATTTTCTTTCTTACATGTTTCCATTAATGTAACTGTTTACATGACTCCTAGTCTCCGGATCTTAGTTAAAAATTCCATACTTCCAGGAGAAAATTGATTACAGATCAGGGGTAGCCGTAGAGGTGGTCGTGGTGGGGATGGCCATGGTTTGTGTATCTCTTGGCATGGTGGGAGGGTAGAGGGTGATGTGTTTTTGGAGTAGTGTTGGGGTCCAGATCTGATGGCCAAGAAAGAATTCTTGAGATGTCTTCAATGCAAAAGGTGGTTCTATTAAAGCCTGGGGACAGGACCTCTGGGGAGGACCCGCAGCCCTGGGACCACGAGGGGCACCTGATTATATACTTTGGGGTTGAGGGAAATAAAGACAAAGGGAAGTTTCGAAAGGATTTTCCTGTGCCAAAGAAGACTCTCAGGATAGTGGAGGCATGGCTGTTGTTAATCTGAGGTAGTTTTTCCCTCTACCAAGGCATTAATGTTAAGACAGTTGGGAGCTTTTTGGAGGGACGTTATGCTCTGCCTGCCTCAAGTTATTTGTCAGTGGGCTGCAGGTTATAAGGACATTTAATTTTATCTACGTTTCCTTCTGCCTCCCCCCCCGCCCCCCATAAGAGGGTAGAAGTGAATTTTGCTATAAAAAGCCCTGATTAGTGATGGGGTCGGTCCAAGTGTTCACGAACTTCAGACAAGCCTGTTAAAGACAAAACCCTGAGCTCAGGGAGCAGTTCTCAAGGAAGAAAAATATTTGTGAGCCCATCAGCAACTTTATGAGGAGACTGTTTTCTAAAAATGAAGACTACTTAAGCATGCAGCATTCAATTTGAATAAATAATTCATTGGTGCTCACTAAATCAATGTGTTTTGGCAGATAATGAGACTGTTCTTGCTGTACTGGTTAATGTTTCTGTTTGTGTTGTAGTAAATCATCCTTGAATGGGTGTAATTTTTCTTTTTTTTTTGTTTGTTTCTTCTTTTTGGCCTAGAGATAATTATCAATTCTTTACAGAATCTAATATAATACTGAGACTGTTGGAAGAATTTATTTTTAACATATCCTCCATTCTTGACTGCTTTACTAGTTCTGTTTTTAATTTACTTATTTAATATTTTTTACATTATGTCTAATTGTATAATTTTTTAAAAGACTTTTTATTTTTAAGTAATCTCTACACCGAGGGTAGGGCTTGAGCTATCAACCTTGAGATCAAAAGTTGCATGTTTTTCTGACTGAGCCAGCCAGGCACTGCTGTAATTTTTTTAGTATATGAATAACACATATTAGTAGGAAAATTGAGAAAATGGAAAAAAGGCACAAAGAAAGTAAAAGTTGTCTATAATTCCATTGTTAAAAACATCTCTCTTTGTGCACATAAAGAGGATACTTAATCAAAACTTAATTTATATTTACCTTTTTGAGTAAGAGGAACTGTCTCTAAAAAGTTGCCTGCTTTTTTTATCTAGGTGGAGATGGTCAGCCAGCTTGGAATGGATTGTTCTTGTTTTGGAGTGAAATCACACCAGTGGCCTCCATCAAATAGGTTTTAGATACAATAAGGCAACAATTAACGTTCTGGAAGATGGCCTAACAGAACTTTTTTGTTGTCACTTTTAAGCTGCCCTCTCAATACTCTTTGGTGTGTAGAAATTTTAGGTTATTGGGGTAATTAAGCAAATTAGACCACAGAGATTGCGGTTGAGACTCTGGCCACTTCTCTTGAGTTCAACTTTAATATAACCTCTTTGAAAAATTGAGATAGCTCTGACAGAGGTCCACTTGCAGAAGGAGCTCCAAGGACCTTCAAAGGGTACAGTTGGGCTGGAAGAGGGATACTGGAGCTGTGATAATGATTTAGGTCATACTATTTGTCTTTTTGTTTTTAAAGATTTTATTTATTTGAGGGAAAACATGAGCTAGGGAAGGGGCAGAGGGACAAACGCACTGTGCATTGAGCAAGGAGCCAACCTTGGGGCTCAGTCCTAGGACCCTGAGGTCATGACTGGAGCTGAAGTCAGATACTTAACTGGCTGAGCCACTCAGGTACCCTCTAGTCATCCTGTTTAAAAAAAAAAAAATTAAGGCAAAATTACTCAGTAAGCAGTTTCTCTATATTTTCTCCCCAGCCTCTGGCAACCACTAATCTCCATTTGGTTTCATTTCTGTGGCTTTATACATTCTAGAAATTCCATATAAATGGAATCATATAATATTTGATCTTTGTGTCTAGCTTCTTTCACTTAGCATAATGTTTTGGAGGTTCATCCTTGTTGTAGCATATGTCAGTATTTCATTCCTTTTTATGGCTGGATATTTAATTGTGTATATATGTCGCAATTTGTTCATCCATTCATCTTTTCATGGACATTTGGGCTGTTTCTGCCTTTGGCAATTATGAATGGGGCTGTTATGAACCATTGTGAACATGCACTTGTTTGATTCCCTGATTTCAGTATTTTGGGGTTCTTTTGGGTATATATCTAGAAATGGAATAGTGAGGAGATACGGTAATTCTATGGTTAACTTTCTGGGGAGCTGACAAACTGTTTTCCTCAGCAGTTGAACCAGCATTCCACCAGCAGTATAAGAGTTTCCAGTTTTACCACTGAGTTTCTTATGAGAAATCTGCTCTCCTTTAAGTCATTATTCCGCCAGAGGTAATGCATGGTTCTGTGACTGCTTTCAAGATTTTTTACTGTCTTTAATTTTCAATGGTTTGATTATGGTGTGTATGGATATGGATTTCCTTTGATTTATACTCTTTGGGATTCACTAAGCTTCTTGGAACCTGTAGATTTTTAATCTCTTGCCCAAAATATTCTTCATCATTAACATTCTTCTCTCCTTTCTGGAACTCTGATAATTTGAATGTCAGACCTTTGTTAATGTCCATGGTTCTCTAAGATACTGTTAATTTTTTGAAAAACCCATTTTCTTTCTGTGGTTCAGGCTGGATGGATAGCATCTATTAGTCTGTGAAGTTCACTGACTTTTTCTATTCTCTCTGTTCAACAGTTGAGCCCCTTCCATGGGTTTTAGTTATTTGTCATTGTGTTTTTCTGTTCAAAAGTTCCTTTTTTTTTTTTTTTTAAAGATTTGTTTATTTATTTGAGTGAGAGAGAGAGAGAATGAGCAGGCAGAGCAGCAGAGGGAAAGGGAGAAGCAGACTCCCTGCTGAGCAGGAAGCCCTGTGTGGGGCTAGATCCCAAGACCCTGGGATCATGACCTGAGCCAAAGGCAGATGCTTAACTGACCGAGCCATCCAAGAACCCCTATTCTAAGTTTCTCTTTGGTGCTACTTTATGTCTTATTTCTTTGCTGAGGTTTTTAAAATTTTTCATTGTTTTCAAGAATGCTTGCTGTTGTTTGCTGGAACACTTTTTAAATATCTACTTTAAAGTTTTTGTTTGAATATTCCAAAGTTTGTCATCTCGGCATTGGCATCTGTTGATTTTTCTTTCTTTTTTTTTTTTTTTTAAAGATTTTATTTATTTATTTGTTAGAGAGAGTGAGCACAGGCAGACAGAGTGGCAGGCAGAGGCAGAGGGAGAAGCAGGCTCACTGCTGAGCAAGGAGCCCGATGTGGGACTCGATCCCAGGACGCTGGGATCATGACCTGAGCCGAAGGCAGCTGCTTAACCAACTGAGCCACCCAGGCATGCCTGATTTTTCTTTTCTTAATAGAGTTGCTATTTTCCACCCACTACTTCTGCTGAGTTGTTTTGGATTGTATGAGACTGGATTTTGTTTTGGTTATATGGAAAGTGTTGATACTTAATTCTAGCATGCTGTCAACCTGGTTAGGTTCAGGTCACAGGTTTCATCTGCATTCTTTGAGCTGTGGTTCTAATTTTGGTTTAGTTTTCAAAAGCTCTTGTAGTACCGTTTGGATCTGTCCTGTGTGTGCCACCTTATGATCAGTCTGGCTCTGGGCAGTAGTCTGTCTTTTAGTTCAGTTCCTCAGGTCTTCGGTACACAGAATAGGATTAGATCCATGTGTGCCTGGCTTTGGAGTTAGTTAGTCCAGGAGTTAATAAACAACTTTATGTTGCTTTCCTGAACTCTTCTTTTTATTTGCTCTCCCTACTACTTTCGAATTCCCTATTTGAAATGAAAATAGCTTTTCATTTCCATCCTATAGCCAGAATGCTAGGGTTTATTTGCCCCATTGGGCCACGCACATTGTGCAACTGCATCCACCACATCCAGAGCCCAAGGACTGCAGGAGAACACCTTGGGATTTGGCCCCACCCTATTCGAGGTAGAGCTCCACTTACTGGTGAGGAAGGTTTCCCTGCCTCAGAGTTGGGGCTGCATTAAACTTTGATTACTGCAGTCTGACACTGCTATCATGTGAGTGCTTGGAGAAAAGGGCATAAGAGAATGTAGGAAAGAAAAAAAGTTGCGTAGTTTCGCATTCTCTGTAAACAAACTTCTTTCCGAGTTCTCAAGCCAGAACCAGAGAGCTTTTGGACCTTGGTTTCTCTGCCCCAGTGCCTACTTCCAGTGCATTTAGTTTGGGGATATGAAAAGAGAAAAAGTGGTGAGCTCACTGTTGTGGGGATTTTGAATTCTACTTCCCTCTTGTTTGACATGCTGCTGTTTACTTTTCAGGGTCTTCAAATTGCTGTTGCATGCATTCTGTCCAGATAGGAGAGACAGGTTGGAGTATGCTTAATTCCATCTAACCTGAGACTGAAACATCTATCTGTTTTGCTATTAAATGGCATGTGCTTGATGTGTGGTTCCAGTTTTTTTTCATCTACTCTTTTAACAGACTGATTCAGAAAACATGGCTACTGCAGTTAGGGAGGTGGGAGTTTGGAGACAGACCAGAACACTCCTACTGAAGAATTACCTAATCAAATGCAGGACTAAAAAAAGTAGTGTTCAGGTAAATTAAATGACTTTCTTATGCCTTATTGTCATTTTTGTACTGACATGTTTCTTCTTTAAGAGGATTTATTTTTCTGGATACATTTTTATTATAATTTGATGTCATTAGGTCTCTCTAATATGCTTGAGAAATAAAACTTCTGTCAGCACAGTGAAGTACCTAAATTACCTAAAGCCTTCTGAATGTTAAAAATTTTAATAATGATTCCTAAATTTAGTTAATGTCTGATATCAGTGCTTAAGTTTGAGCTTTAGACATGTATTTCCCAGGTTCATGGAATTAAAAAATAATTTCATAGGAAACTTTGGAACTTTTCCACAGTTTATTCCCAGTGACTTCCTATCATTTGAACTCTGGATTGAATTACCCAAGATTACTAAAATTATGTCATGTATTTGTTTTCAACAATATACATTACTTTAAAAGATAAAAGAAAGTAACAACTCTGGCTAACCAGTTAATAATTCTAAAGGCTGAAAATATGTTGTTCCTTTTCTGAAACCAGTATAACAATTAAATAGGTCAAGCAGTAAATAGTTCACCCGTATTAAAACTGATTATTCAGTTTAACAGAATATAGTTTTAATAGTAGACATTTAGGTATAATTAAGTCATGAGCTTTAAATTAGATTTGAATAAAGATATTTTTATGGTGAGCCCTAATAAGGCTGTTTGGTAAGTTAATTTAAATAATGTTATATGTAAGTAAATTTATCATTATATTTTACATTTAGTAATCTGAGATCTTTAAATATTAGTGTTTGTCATTTTAATTTATTATGTGACTTGAATTTTAAAGTATTACAGTGAAACTGAGTATAAAGGAAAAATTGTCCAATATTCCTATTGAGTTAGGTGAGGTGCTCAACGCAATATTTCTTTCAGGATAGAATTGCTTTTACTTTTTGTGCTTAAGAAAGGATACCCGGAGCCCTCCTGTTTTGTCCTTGGTATTACATCGTTTGCGTAGAAATCTTGATGATATTTGCTGCCAGCGGTATATTTTGTAACCAACTTGTTTGTCTCCTTTATTACAGGAAATTCTTTTTCCACTATTTTTTTTATTTTGGTTGATATTAATTAGTATGATGCATCCAAATAAGAAATACGAAGAAGTGCCTGACATAGAACTCAACCCTATGGACAAATCTGTTCTGTCTAACCTAATTCTGGGATACACTCCAGTGACTAATATTACAAGAAACATCATGCAGAAAGTTTCTACTGACCACCTTCCTGAGGGTATTGTGAACTTACATATGGCTTCTATCTGTAACAGTATTTTTCTGCTTGCTTTATTGAGTGAATTACACTCAACACTTAAAGATATGTCCCCTCACCGAAATGTAGTGTAATAAAAATTATTGAATCACTCAGCCCTGCTGAAGCATGTTTTATAGGTCTTAATATTTTATGTTTCTCAGACCATTTATAAAATAAGCATATTTATACAGGATAAAAGAGTTGAAGGCATATTTCATTTTGATTCTGACCTGTAGAGTTAAGCTGGAGGTATAAAGATTACAAAGCAGTAATCATTTCAGACTGCCATGCTTATTTATGGAGGTATATGGTGTAAACAGAAGTGGTGCTTACCTTTGGAGACTATGACTGTGGCTAAGTACCTAAGTCTGTTTCTCTCAGTTTATACTTCTCACAAGAAATAGACTGGAAAACAGTGTAAATGATGTGATACTAATGAGCCTAACGTTGGCTGTGAGAGAATCCAAGACAAGAACTAGAGGAAGTGACAATTTATACTATGATGATTAATGAAATACTAAATTGTTGAAAATAACAGAGTAACATGTTGTCTTATATAATCAGATAGTTTTAATTAACTTCTAGTATGTATCATCATAGTTCTGGATAATGTATCGCTGACTAGACAGTGCTTATACAATTAGGAATAGACAATGCTTATACAACCACAAACATTTATTGAGCAATGTTGAATTGCTCACTGAATAGACAATGCTTATACAATTAGGAGCCAGGTAACTCCCCTCTTGGTTTCTTCTTGACTTACTACTATTTAATATCTTATTGGTATGTTTGTTGGTTTACCTGAGCACAAGTAGCATGGATAGCCATAAGCATTTAGCATATCAACTCAAAAAACTGATCAGAAATGTTGAGAACAAAATTCTTTGATAATTCTGAGTTAGAGGAAAGCATATACACCAGAGAAACCCGAGTCAGTGTGTATTAACATAGATGCTAATATAGCAGAAATATATACAGATACTTATAAAAAGTCTTTTTAACAGCAGAACTGTCTGAAAGTGGTACATGCATCCATATGTGGTAACATGACTAGTAAGATGTTGAATTAACACCTTCTTTAGTCAGATCAATCTATGTCCACCTTAAAGGGCAAGAAAATCATGACAATTAACACCGAGGTAATACCTTATAATTTACAGAGCATTTTTATGTTTGTAATTGCATTTGATCTTAACAACCAGTGTAATCAGCTAGGTATTAAGGATGAGGATGCTGGAGTTTAGAGAATTCAATTGCTTATCTCCGTTCACACAGTTAGTAAGTAACATAGTTAAATACATAATCCTGTGTTCTTCCATTTCACCACATGTCCTGAAGCTTCTGTAGTGAACACTAGTTGCTTGTAAATAAAACTCTAAGAAAATATTTAAAAATTGGGATTATTTTATGTGAAAGGAATCTCAGTAGAGATTATTTTCTCCATACATATTCTAGGAAAGGAACAAGCAATATGGGGTTGAAATGGCAATTTTTTATTCAAAGGAGAGTTGTGTCTTAGTTACGAGAGTACATATTTGGTTTTTGAGAAAGGTAATGAAATTTTCTTCTTCAGAAGAAATATTTGAAAATAAAATATCCATTCACTTATCCAGGAGTTATCTGTACGGTTTACTTTGAAATAGATAAATGAACTGCATTTACTGCATAACTTTTATGTGTTACACAGACACATAATTTATGTACTCAGATGACAGCTGAGAAATACTGTCTGAAATTGTACCATCATTCATTATCATGTATATTTTTAGAATGGCTCCATTTTCTTGAAAGAGGATAAAATAGAAGTGCTTATAAAATACTATATTCACAAATTTCATGCTAAATTTGGCCTGTTGTTTGATAGTAAACTTTTAATATGTGAGTTAACTTTATTGTTATAATATTTTACAGTCATAATTACTGAAGAATATGCAAATGAAAAAGAATTATTAGTATCCAGTCTTTCTAAACCCAACAACTTTGTGGGTGTGGTTTTCAAAGACTTCATGTCCTATGAGCTCCGTTTTTTCCCTGATATGATTCCAGTGTCCTCTATTTATATGGATTCAAGAGGTAAATAGCCCTTGTAAATCAAGTAAATGCATGTCTTTGCTGGTTTTAGTTCATATGCAAAATTTGATGGGGTCTAACATTGACATTTTCAACTGTACTTTCTTGTTCAGAGAAGAAAACAGTCAAGTGTAGCATAAGTATATATGTATAAACAAATATCTGTCTATATCTACATGTAATATGAAATATAATTTATATAACATCCGTTTTAATCCATTAAATCCGTTAATACATTTATATATATCTTAATTACAGTAACAGCAAAATTTTATCTTGAATTATATGACTTTCTGAATCAGCATTTTTTTCTCCATGTAATTGTTTTTCACATGTGGTGTGCTACATATCTTCAAAATTTCAAGGTCTTGGACCAATGAACTTTATTAGTTTTATGTTTATATCATGGAAAACAACCTTCAGTGCTTAAACCTCTAAAGAGATACTATCAACCACAGACATTTATTGAGCAATGTTGAATTCCCTTATGCTGAGTGCTGAATTTCTGACTTGATTCCAAAAGGCACTTAGAAAAAAAATTTTTTTTCCTGTCCTCTTAACCTGGACTTGTCCTGGCATCTGGATGTGCTTTGAATCTGATTAAGTCACTGTAGAATGACTTACCTTGAAACAGAAAAGTGACTTATTTTAAATAACCATGTTTACAGTTGATTTCTTTCTATGTAACCCTTTTATTTCAAAACTTTCAAGTAAATAATAAAGAATGTGCTATTCTCTGCCTTCAGAGGGCAACTCCTTATTTTCTTCGGTCCTATGGAGATTAATTATATTGCTTTAGTAACCCTCCATATAAAAAACACTTACATGTTGTGCAAATAGTTCTGTCTCACATTTTGTCCCCATAGCTGGCTGTTCAACATCGTGTGAGGCTGCTCAGTACTGGACCTCAGGGTTCACAGTTTTACAAGCATCCATAGATGCAGCCATTATACAGGTAACTATGATGAAGGAAGTAAAGTAAAGCCAAGCCATATATATATATTTTTTAAAGATTTTATTTATTTAAGAGAGAGAGAAAGCCAAACCATATTTTAACAATTATACCCTAAGTCTTTATAGTTAGGAATTTGTTTGTCTACTGTCAAATGTACATAATACATATTACAGCTTCTTTAAGAAAAAAAGATAAGGAAGAAGTCATGTTTTCTGATTAAACTTTTTTCAGACCCCACTTTTATTTGATGGTTTCTAAGCATGTGAACTTAGCATTCCATATATCTGTATTGTTGTATCTGTGTTGACCATAGGTAATATTTATGAAAGATATATATTTATAGACTTTTCCCTTGAATAAAAACAAGTTAAAGAAAGTGAGTATTTTTATTATGCTAATCATAATAGTAGATTTCGTTTTTTATGTAATAAAAATTTATCACTAATTTGCCAAGCATTATTTCTTTCCTTTTTTTTTTTTTTAAAGATTTTATTTATTTATTCATGAAAGACAGAGAGAGGCAGTAGCAGAGGGAGAAGCACGCTCCCTGTGGAGCAAGGAGCCTGACGTGGGGCCCTATTTCAGGACACTGGGATCATGACCTGAGCTGAAGGCAGACACTTAACTGACTAAGCCACCCAGGCGCCTGCCAAGCATTGCTTCTAAGTGATATGCTAATTATGAATCCATTTAATCTGTAGCAACCATATGAGATTTGTGCTATTACTTTCTCCATTTTAAAAATGAAACTGAAGCACAGGGAGATTAAGTGACTTTCCAAAATTCAGTTAATTAGTGGCAAAGCTAATTCAAACTCTGGCTTTTTGCCTCCCAAGTTTGTGTTTGAATACTGTACTGCCACTAGGACTAGGATTGTGTATAACTGTTACAGTTACAATCTAAAGACATTTAGACCTTCTCTAGTGTCTCACATTTTAGTATAAAAGAGCAGGAGACCTTGAATAGGACACCTATCTCTGTTAGTTGTTAGACTGCTATATAGTAAACTGACTACAATCATAATACTTCACTTGACAGGGTTGTTGTAAGAACCAACTGATAGGTATAGGATTGTCTTATAAACTCTTGCAAGATGGTATAATGTATTAATATTACCAAAATTCAATAATATAGAAGTTTAAGGTAAAGACTGTGAAATATAGGATATATCGCATAAAAGTAGTATAACACTTTTATACTACTTTTTTGTGTTTTGGCCAGAGACCTTAGCCATTCACAGCCTAGACCACACTGGATGGATAAGCAGGGCACATACTATTTTAGACAAGGTAGAAGTATCATATGGCATAAAGTTTTATAATTCTGTCTATACATGCTACATATATAGATTTTAAAACAATAGAACATACCATTTAAAAATTTTTTTAAAGAGAGTCTT
>RCUC01147729.1:0-12023 GCA_003697995.1 Taxidea taxus jeffersonii | reverse complement strand
AGAAAGCTGAGGTGGCAATCATTATATCAGATAAATTAGATTTTAAGCCAAAGACCATAATAAGAGATGAGGAAGGACACTATATCATACTTACAGGGTCTGTCCAACAAGAAAATCTAACAATTTTAATATCTATGCCCCTAATATGGGAGAAGCCAATTACATAAACCAATTAATAACAAAATCAAAGAAACACCTCAACAGGTGTATACAATAGGTAATACAATAATAGTATGGGACTTTAACAACCCCCTTGCTGAAATGACACAGATCATCTAAGCAAAAGATCAAGAAGGAAATAAAGGTTTAAAATGACACACTGGACCCAGATGGACATCACAGATAAATTTAGAACATTCCATCCCAAAACAAAAGAATACACATTCTTCTCTAGTGTACATGGAACATTCTCCAGAATAGATCACATCCTGGGTCACAAATCAGGTCTTAACTGGTATCAAAAGACTGGGACCATTCCCTGCATATTTTCAGACCACAATGCTTTGAAACTAAAACTCAACCACAAGAGGAAAGAACTCAAATACATGGAGGCTAAAGAGCATCCTACTAGAGAATGAATAGGTCAACCAGGAAATTTAAAAAGAATTTTAAAAAGTCAGGGAAACAAATGAAAATGAAAACATAGCTGTTCAAAATCTTTGGGATACAGCAAAGACAGTTCTGAAAGGAAAGTATGTAACAATACAAGCCTTTCTCAAGAAACAAGAAAGGTCTCAAATACACAACCTAACCCTACACCTAAAAGAGCTGGAGAAAGAACAGCAAAGAAAGCCTAAACTCATCAGGAGAAGAGAAATCAAGGATCAGAACAGAAATCAATGAAATAGAAACCAAAAGAACAGTAGAACAGATCAACAAAACTAGGAGCTGGTTCTCTGAAAGAATTAATAAGATTAATAAGCCCCTGGACAGACTTATCAAAAAGAAAAGAGAAAGGACCCAAATTAATAAAATCATGAGTGAAAGACGAGAGATCACAACCAACACCAAAGAAATACAAACAATTATAAAAACATATTATGAGCAGCTATACACCAGCTAATTTGACAATCTGGAAGAAATGGATGCATTCTTAGACACATAGAAACTATCAAAACTGAATCAGGAAGAAATAAAAAACCTGAACAGACCCATAACCAGTAAGGAGATTGTAAACAGTCATCAAAAATCTTCCAACAAACAAGAGCCCAGAGCCAGACGGCTTCCCAGGGAAATTTTTCAAAACATTTAAAGAAGATTTAATACCTATTCTCCTGAAACTGTTCCAAAAATAGAAATGGAAGGAAAACTCTCAAACTCATTTTATGAGGCCAGCATTACCATGATTCCAAAAACAGACAAAGACGCTATCAAAAAGGAGAATTACAGACCAATATCCTTGATGAACACGGATGCAGAAATTCTCACCAAAATATTAGCCAACAGGATCCAACAGGACATTAAAAGGATTATTCATCATGACCAAGTGGGATTTATTCCTGGGCTGCAAGTTTGGTTCAACATCCGCAAATCAATCAATGTGATACAATACATTAGTAAAAGAAACAACAAGAGTTATATGATATTCTCAATAGATGCTGAAAACGCATTTGACAAAGTACAGCATCCTTTCTTGATCAAAACTCTTCACAGTGCAGGGGAAGAGGTTACACACCTCAATATCATCAAAGCCATCTATGAAAAACCCACATCGAATATCATTCTCAATGGGGAAAAACTGAGAGCTTTTCTCATAAGGTCAGGAACATGGCAGGGACATCCATTATCACCACTGCTATTCAACATAGTACTAGAAATCCTAGCCTCAGTAATCAGATAACAAAAAGAAATAAAAGGCAACCGAATCAGCAAAGAAGAAGTCAAACTCTCACTCTTTGCAAATGATATAATACTTTATGTGGAAAAACCAAAAGACTCCACTCCAAAACTGCTAGAACTCATACAGGAATTCAGTAAAGTGTCAGGATATAAAATCAACACACAGATATCAGTTGCATTTCTATACACCAACAGGAAGATAGAAGAAAGAGAAATTAAGGAGTCAATCCCATTTACAATTGTATCTAAAAGCATAAGATACCTAGGAATAAACCTAACCAAAGACCCAAAGAATTTGTACTCAGAAAACTATGAAGTACTCATGAAAGAAACTGAGGAAGACACAAAGAAATGGAAAGGTGTTCCATGCTCCTGGATTGGAAGAACAAATATTGTGAAAATGTCGATGCTACCTAAGGCAATCTACAGTAAATGCAATCCCTATCAAAATACCATCTATTTTTTTTCCAAAGAAACGGAACATTTATATGTTTTATATCTAAAATTTATATGGAACCAAAAAAAAAAAAAAAAACCAAATAGCCAGAGAAATGTTGAAAAAGACAGCCAAAGTTGGTGGCATCACAATTCCAGACTTCAAGCTCTATTACAAAGCTGGAATCATCAAGAGAGTATGGTACTGGCACATAAACAGATACAAAGATCAATGGAACAGAATAGAGAGCTCAGAAATGAACCCTCTCAACTCTCTGGTAAAGTAATCATTGACAAAGCAAGAAAGAATGTCCAATGGAAAAAATACCGTCTCTTCAAGAAATGGTGTTGGGAAAATTGGATGGCCACATGCAGAAAAATGAAACTGGACCATTTTCTTATACCACACACAAAAATAGACTCAAAAGGGATGAAAGACCTCATTGTGAGACAGGAATCCATCAAAATCCTTGAGGAGAATACAGGCAGCAACCTCTTTGACCTCAGCCACAGCAACTACTTCCTAGAAATATCACCAAAGTCAAGGGAAGCAAGGGCAAAAATGAACTATTGGGACTTCATCGAGATCAAAAGCTTTTTCCCAGCAAAGAAAACAGTCCATAAAACCAAAAGACAACTGACAGAATGGGAGAAGATATTCACAAATGACATATCGATAAAGGGCTAGTATCTAAAATCTATAAAGAACTTACCAAACTCAACACCCAAAGAACAAATAATCCAGAAGACATGAACAAACATTTCCACAAGAAAGACATCCAAATGGCCAACAGACACATGAAAAAGTGCTCCACATCACTCAACAGCAGGGAAATACAAAACAAAACCACAGTGAGATACCACCTCACAGCAGTCAGGATGGCTAAAATTAACAAGTCAGGAAATGACACATTTGTCGAGGATGTGGAGAAAGGGGAACTCTCTTACACCATTGGTGGGAATGTAGCTGCTCTGGAAAACAGCATGGAGGGTCCTCAAAATGTTGAAAATAGAGCTACCCTATGACCCAGCAATCACACTACTGGGTATTTACCCTAAAGAAACAAATGTAGTGATCTGAAGGGGCATGCACCTGAATGTTTATAACAGCAATGTCCACAATAGCCAAACTATGGAAAGAGCCTAGATATCCATCAACAGATGAATGGATAAAGAAGAGGTGGAGTATATATATATATATATATATATACAATGGAATACTATTCAGCCTTCAAAAACAAGATTCTTGCTATTTGCAATGATGTGGATGGAACTAGAGAGTATTATGCTAAGTAAAATAAGTCCATCAGAAAAAGACAATTATCATACGATCTCTCTAATATGAGGAACTGAGAGGAAGGGAAGGGGGTCATGGGGTATAGAGAGGGAAAAAATGAAACAAGATGGGATCAGGAGGGAGACAAACAATAAGAGACTCTTAATCTCATGAAACAAACAGGGTTGTTGGAGAATTGGGGGTATAGGGATAGAATGGCTGGGTTATGGACATTGAGAAGGGTATGTGCTATGGTGATTGCTATGAAATGTGTAAGCCTGATGATTCACAGACCTGTACCCTGGTGCAAATAATACATTATGTCTTAATATAATAAATAAATAAATAAATAATACCAAAAAATTAGGATATTTCACATAAAATCTGTATTTTATTTCTCTTGAAGAATCAAGTGTTTTAGCAACATTGGCCCATATTCCTATATAACACAGTTGTCTGGAAATGAGTACCAGGTGCTCCCTGACACACAGTTTTATTCCCTACAGTCTCCTGATGTCTTTCTCAGGGAATATTTCATACATTCATATACCCCACTAGGACCCCAGAATATTAAGTTTACTTGGAAAACAAAAACATAAGGAAAGATTAGGTGTTAAAACCAACAGTAAGTAGGTATCAAGAGAGAATGGCTTAGCACACAATTGTGACCTAATTTTTTGGATTGATGGCGTTACTGAAAACATTCCTATTAGCCTTGGGAAAAAGTAATATGCACCCCAAGTTTCTCAAAAATTAATGCCATCCCTCCTTTCAAACTATTGCTGCCATAGAATTGTTCTATCTGACCATGTCCAAACACTCAAAATAACTATTTATCTGGAATTCCACTGACCAGGTTAGATTTTAATCCTGGAATTGTTAAGGAATTTTAAAGAGATAATCCATATGCCACCCCATACATTATAAAGGGGAGGGAAAGTCCAGTTTTTTTTTTTTAATGGTCTTTCTAAAATACATTCAGGCTACCAAATATTAGGAGACAGAAGACTTTGCTAATAAGCATTGCAACAAGTTTCTTAAATTTAGCTGCATTTGTCTTTAGGGAGAAAAAATGTAAAAAGCTAAAAAACACCATGTAGTTAGAAAATTATTGTTAATTCCTACAAAAGAATTCTTGAAGCAACCACTAAACTTCAACTGGTAAGAGCTTTTAGCTTTGGGTTCTTAAATCACAAAACTTTGTTCTAGGCAGTCTATCTAATCCCAAAGTTTGGTGGGGTTTTTTGGTGTTTTTTTTCAAATAATGTTTTGATCTTGGATACAGAAATTAACTCTTCTTCCTCTGTGTCGAAGACAAACCCTTTGACTACTTTAATGGCCAGAGAAAGTGAAGTTGCTTAGACTCAGCAAGTGCATACTGGCTAAAAATGGGATTGTCATTGGAAGCATTTTTGATCAAAGTTAGCCATTTCCCTTTTTCTCTAGTGGTGAGAACAATGGACACTCAAGGTCAACAGATGTTAAGAGGTCTTGAGTCACGGGATGAAGAAGGAGTTGAGGACTCTGGGATGAAGGAGGTCTTGGATGAGAGAGTAACCAGTTTAAGGGAGACAGACTGGCAAGAATTCCTGGGAGGACACCTACCTAGTATGTGAATGTCCTATTTGACTATGGGTGAGATAGAGTGCTTCTGGATTATTAACCAAATGGAATCAATTAAAATATATATAGCACTGGGGTGCCTGGGTGGCTTTGTTGGTAAGCATCTGCCTTTGGGTCAGGTGATGATCCCAGCGTTCTAGGATCAAGCCCCACATCAGGTTCCCTGATCTGTGGGGAACCTGCTTCTCCCTCTCCCTTTACCCTTACCCCTGCTCATGTGCTCGCTCTCTCTCTCTCTCTCTCCACACACACACACACACACACACATATACATATATATCTATATATATACATTAGTGCCATATATGTATATGGCACTAAGTAAATAAAGATATATAGATGGCACTAACTCATCTAGTGGGATTTCTCTGTTCTATTTCATTTTTAACACTATTACAAATACTCTTAGCTCTCAGGCTTCTAAATGTCAAACTTCCTTTCCATTTGCATAATCAGGCTGTGCAACAGCACAGATGAATCTTCTGTGAGAGCCTCCTTGACTCTGACACCTCTACTACCAAGGAAGCTATTGAAGAGAAGCAGCAGTGGGGACGCCAGGGTGGCTCAGTTGGTTAGGCGACTGCCTTCAGCTCAGGTCGTGATCCTGGAGTCCTGGGATCGAGTCCCACATTGGGCTCCCTGCTCAGTAGGGAGTCCGCTTCTCCTGCTGACCTCTCTCCTCTCATGTTCTCTCTCTCTCAGATAGATAGATAGATAAATAAATAAATAAATAAATAAATAAATAAAATATATTTTAAAAAAAAGAAGAAGAAGCAGCGAACAGCAGCCCTTTCCTGAAACCAGACAGCTCCACCAGATTCCAGGTTCTTTTATAAAACCAAAAGATGAACACAATGCCTCAACCACTCTTCTGTTTTTAGTCTGTTGGTCCAGAAATGTCAGCTCCTGTTCAGATTACCTGTACCCAAACAAGTCAAGAAAGACATTAACATAGACCCCATGATCTCTCCTGGTTTACTTTAGTTAGGTTTTAGGGTGATTATCTAACAACTGCCTTTCTGCCTATGGGTAAGTTGCTTCATTAATTGGTAATTTAGTAACAAGAGAGCTTTACTGGCTATACATGACCTGGGAGTTGTTTTCTCAAGAGAAAATCCAGAAGAGAACACAAAACATCTCCACCACAAATGTATACTCAGCAGAGTACAAAAATAGTGAAAAGTGTAAATCCAGAAAGGAGAAGAGGCATCAGCCTTAAACAAGCGTCAAATCCATTTTGTAGAATGCACACTAGTTCTTAAAATTGGGATCACAAACACACAAAAACCCCAAAGAAAATCATGAGCCCTCTTTCTATAAAAATGCACATTAGGGCATTTAAGAATTTTAAATCATGGGATTTAAAAGGTATGCAGAACATAAGCAAAAGCCCATAGTAAAGAAGGAGAATAAAGATTCTTCTGTTTTCAATTGAAGGTCTTGGTAAGAACATTAGTTACACAATAGTTACTAGACAGCCTATAAGAGAGATCTTTCAGCAATCACCAACTGAGTGTCTAGAAATTCAATACAATTTGAATTCAAAGCACTGATACACTGCAGTGATTATTTTCCCCAGTTTATAAGTGAAAACTGGAGGACTACAAGGTTAAGTACACTAACAAGTTTACTAGCGAGTGAAGTAGTAAATCCAGGACTCTAAAATAAGAATCTAGGCTAATAGATGGGCCCACTTGTGTGATTTCACCTCAAAATATACCAGTAAATACTCAAAATACAATATAATGACATGATACTCTATAAAGAAAACCAAATACTCCAGCAAAAGTTGCTAGAACTAGCACATAAATACAGTTAAATCACAGGATACAAAAATCAACACACAGAAATCTGTTGCATTTCTATATACTAATAATGAAGCAGCAGGAAGAAATTAGGGAACCATTTACATTACAAATGTAATGTAACCATTACAAAAAACCATTACAAAAATAATAAGATAACTAGGAATAAACCCAATCAATGAGGTGAAAGACCTATACTCTGAGAACTATAGAATAGTGATGAAAGAAACTGAAGATGACAAAGAAATGGAAAGGCATTCCAAACTTATGGAGGTAAGTGAGTTGGGGGAAATCAAAGAGGGAAACAAACCATGAGAGACTGTGGACTCTGAGAAACAAACAGGATTTTGGAGGGGAGAGGTGTGGGGGGTCGGGTGAGCCTGGTGGTGGGAATTATGAAGGGCACTTATTGCATGGAGCACTGGGTATGGTACATAAACAATGAATTTGGAACACTGAAAAAAAAATAAAATTGAATTAAATTTTTGAAAAATGTATATACTACTCAAAGTAATCTACATATTTATAGCAATCCCATTCAAAATATCAATAGCATTTTTTAAACAGCTAGAAACACGGTCCTAAAATTTTTATGGAACCACAAAAGACCCCAAATAGCCAAAGCAACCCTGAAAAAGCAAATCTGGAGGCATCACAATTCTGGACTTCAAGTTATACTTCAAAACTGTAGTAATCAAAACAGTATGGCAGTGGCACAAAAACAAACACATTAATCAACAGAATAGAGAGACCAGAAATAAACCCATGTTTATATGGTCAACTAATCTATGACAAAATATACATTGGGAAAGGAGGCAAAAAATATACATTGAGAAAAGACAGTCTCTTCAAGAAATGGTCCTGGGAAAATTGGACAACTAATGCAAAAAAAAAAAAAAATGGAACTGGATCAGTTTCTTACACCATACATGAAAATAAATTCAAAATGGATTAAAGACCTAAGTATGAGACATGAAACCATGAAAATCCTAGAGAATACAAGTAGTAGCCTCTTTGACATTGGCTGTAGCAACTTATTTCTAGATATCTCTTCTGAGGCTAGAGGAACAAAAGCAAAAATAAACTATTGGGAACACATCAAAATAAAAAGCTTCTGTACATCAAAGAAAACAATAATGAAACCAAGACAACCTACAGAATGGGTGAAGATATTCACAAATGACTTATCTCAGAAAGGGTTCACATTCAAAATACATAGAGAAGATATTTGCAAATGACACTACAAAGGGCTGACATCCAAGATCTATAAAGAACTCCTCAAACTCAACACCAAAAAAACAGATAATCATGTCAAAAAATGTGCAGAACACATGAACAGACGCTTCTCCAAAGAAGACATACAAATGGCTAACAGACACACGAAAAAATGTTCATCATTATTAGTCATCAGGGAAATTAAATTCAAAACCACATTGAGATATCACCTTACACCAGTTAGAATGGCCAAAATTAACAGGACAGTAAACAACAAGTGTTGGAGAGGATGTGGAGAAAGGGGAACCCTCTTACACTGTTGGTGGGAATGCAAGTTGGTGTAGCCACTTTGGAAAATAGTGTGGAGATTCCTCAAAAAATTAAAAATAGAGCTACCTTATGACCCTGCAATTTCACTACTGGGTATTTACCCCAAAGATACAGATGTAGTGAAAAGAAGGGCCACTTGTACCCCAGTGTTCATAGCAGCAATGGCCACAATTGCCAAACTGTGGAAAGAGCCAAGATGCCCTTCAACAGACAAATGGATAAAGAAGATATGGTCCATATATACAGAGGAATATTACACCTCCATCAAAAAGGAGGAATACCCAACTTTTGTATCAACATGGATGGGACTGGAGGAGATTATGCTGAGTGAAATAAATCAAGCAGAGAAAGTCAATTATCATATGGTTTCATTTACTTGTGGAGCATAAGGAATAAATGGAGAACATTAAGAGAAGGAAAGGAAAAGTGAAGTGGGGAAAATAGCGAGGGGGAGATGAACCATGAGAGACTGTGGACTCTGAGAAACAAACTGAGGGTTTGGGAAGGGAGGAGGGTAGAGGGATGAGTGAGTCTGGTGGTGGGTATTAAGGAGGGTACGTATTGCATGGAGCACTGGGTGTGGTGCATAAGCAAAATCTTGGAACACTGAAAAAATAAAATTTAAAAAAATACATAGAGAACTTAAACTTAATACCCAAACAAAAATCCAACTAAAATATAGGTAGAAGACATGAATAGACATTTTTCCCAAGAAGACATACAGATAGCCAACAGACACATGAAAAGATACTCAACATCACTGATTAGGGGACTACACATCAAAGCTAAAATGAGATATCACCTCACACCTATCAGAATGGCTAAATTCAACAACATGAGAAACAACAGGGGTTGGCAAGGATGTGGAGAGTAAGGAACCCTGTTGCACTGTAGGTGGGAGTGAAAACTGGTGTAGCCACTCTGGAAAACAGTATGGAGGTTTCTCAGCAAGGTAATAGAACTACCTTATGATCCAGCAATCACACTAGGTATTTACCCAAAGAATAAAAAAATACCAATTCAAAGATCTACATGCTTCCTGATGTTTATAGCAGCATTATCATCAATAGCCAAATTATGGAAGCAGCCCAAGTGTCCATCAATTGATGGATGAATAATATATATGTATATATTTGTATATGTATATATACATACATACAATGAAATATCACTCAGCCATCAAAAAGAATGAAATCTTGCCATTTGCAATGACATGGATGGAGCTAGAGAATACTATGTTAAGTGAAATAAGTCAGAGAAAGAAAATACCATACGATTCCCCTCATATGTGGAATTTAAGAAAAACAAGGGTTAAAAAAAAAAAAGAGGCAAACCAAAAAAACAGACTCTTAACGATAGAGAACTGATGGTTACCAGAAGGGAGGTGGGTGGGAGGATGGGGATGAAGTAGTGCACTTGTGATGAGCATTGGGTGTTGGATGGAAGAGTTGAACCACTATGTTGTACACCTAAAAATGTGTGTGTGTGTGTGTGTGTGTGTGTGTGTGTGTACACACTTTGTGGTGTCCATAAGCAACAAGTTTTCCTTTGTTTTTCAAGATCACTTAGCCAACACACGGCATTTTGTATCTAGCTTGAAGGTCATAGGACACCAAAAAGAATAAGGGGAATAAGATAAATAGAATGAGGGAGACCATTTTATCTTCAATTAAGATAGGAACACCATTAACTTATTCTTTAAAGTGCAGCCCAAATATAAGACATAATGGAAGAAGCACTTGGGTGTCTACATCCTGGAGTTCTTCCAAAAATTTTAACAGCCTATAGCCAATTAACTTCTCTGAGGCTCAGTTTCCTGCTACACACACTGAAGGCACTGAAGTCAGTGTTTTCTATGCACCTGTGATTTGAATCTGTTAGAATTTTGGAAGGCAACACAAATTTCACAGTTCTACTAAAATATCATTCCAGGGAGTAGTCTTTGATCAGCCAAGACTGAGTAAGGTGCCTCCCCTAAAAATCCTTTAATTCTAACAGCTTTTGAAATCATCCATTTATCTACTTCATTAAACAATAAGTTCTCTGAAGACCAGGGCCCTGAGTCTTCGTCATCCATCAGAGAAGCAGAACAGCATATTGGGTAAGATCAGACTCTGAAATTATACTGGTTTGCATCTCAGATAGCTTTGTGTCCTTGGGAGAGTTACCCAACAACTGTGTGTCTTAGACTCTTATATGTAAAATGGAGACAATAACAGCACAGGATACACAGAATCACTGGGAGATTCATGTAGTATAAGACACGTAAAGAATTTAGAAGGCTAACTGGCACATAAATACTAAAGTCAGATGTTATTTCCAAGGTCTAACAGTTTCTGGCATGGGGTAGATACCCAGATTTCTGCTAAGTGAAAAATGGATTGGAAGATTATACCCACAACCTTTAAGATCTAAACCCAAAACAGTCCAAATTAATGGCAAACACCTGTGACTTGGCAATTTAGTCCAAAACAAGGTTCTTTTGTTATCTAGATTCAGTGTACTTGGCTTATTTAGGACATATTTAGAAGAGCTGTTGAACAATAAGTTAACGGATTTTTTGTAACTTGTTTCACTCTAGTGAAGTCTCAGTCAAACTTGATACAGTAGAGATTGTAACATAGGGAATCATCCCCACTGCCAACCCTCCACCTCAAGATATATTTATTATAGGAACAAAGACTATAATGAGATATGGTCAGATGGAAAATTTGGAAACCTTGTTGGGGGTGGGTGGGGTAGAGATCACCATGCTGTGTAATTTTCACACTGGTCACACTGGAGCATGGCCTCCATTCTTCTAATTGGATACTGAGCCTTCATTTTTGAATTTTTATCTTTGTACATTCCCCCATCATTCTTCACTGAACACTCCACTGATGTTTCTGTTTCTGTTACTGGGTATGTGATAATATTGTTATGGATTTTTCCCTAACTATGGTACTTTTTAAATAAACTTGTTTAGAATGCATTTGACATGCAGAGTATATTCTGGAATACTGGAATACCTTAGACTTACATACACAAAGTTACTAAGAAAAATTTATTATAGCATCATTGAGATGGATAGCTCCATATTTTAGCTTGTCCATGCTCAGAAAAATAATACTAATTTAGCGAGTTCCTATTCTTTCATGAACAAGGACAGCCCTTTAGGAAGGAATATTTTTTTTAAAGGTATCATATTTGAACTGCTATCTTTACAAGAAATAATTGCTATGTTTATTAGCTATTATGATCTGTACTATCTTTACAAGAAATAATTGCTACATTTATTAGCTATTATGATTTGTACATGGAACAGAATTTTCTTTACAAACACTTTTTCAACAGATGTCTGAGTAGGAAGGATCACCAAGTAGGCACTGTACCACTCCACGTAAGCATCAATTCTTGACTATGAAGGCCTTCCCATAATTTCAGCCTGAAGTTAGAAGGAGCTCGAAGAATGTGGAGCTGAAGATTTGAGCAAGTGTCTTGCTCTCTCTGAACTTTCCTAG
>RCUC01147728.1:0-14904 GCA_003697995.1 Taxidea taxus jeffersonii | reverse complement strand
TGAAAACCCGGGACACCAAGGCTCAGGGGAGCTTCCCTGGTTGGCAGTACCCTGCGTGTGTTACCATACATCGCTGCTGGGAGAGGAAGCGCTGCCTGCCTAACTCCACGGAGAGAGTTATTCCAAATCTCAAGGCTGGGCTCTTCCACACTCTGCCCTGTGCACCATTTTCCTCTGCTTCCTTGATGCTGTGTTTGTACGTGTAATAAACTGAAACCACGAGTACAGCACCTTCTCTGGGTTCTGTGAGTCCTTCTAGTGATCCGCTGAACCTGTCCTGGGAATTCCCAGCTACAGTGGTCATGAAAATCTTCAGAGAGAGGAGGACAAGAAGGGAAGAAACTATGCAGACATGTGGCTTGGACGAGGCTCTGAGAGTATGCCTGGCGTGAGAAGGCCCCACAGGAAGAGAGGGCGGATGATGTCTAGAGACTCGTAGCCACCATCAGGAAATGGGACATTCACTCCGAGGGATGTGGGAGGTAGGGTTTTGAGAAGAGGACTGACCTGCCCTGACTCACATTCTCTTAAAAGGTCACTCTGGGGGGCACCTGGGTGGCTCAGTGGGTAAAGCCTCTGCCTTCGGCTCGGGTCATGATCCCAGGGTCCTGGGATCGAGCCCCGCGTCGGGCTCTCTGCTCAGCAGGGAGCCTGCTTCCTCCTCTCTCTGCCTGCTTCTCTGTGATCTCTGTCTGTCAAATAAATAAATAAATAACTCTTAAAAAAAAAAAAGTCACTCTGGCTGCTGTGTCAAAAATAGGGTGTGGGTGGACAGGCCAGAAACAGGGAGCCCAGATAGGAAATTTGCAATAATCCAGGTGGGAGATGACAGTGGCTGGAAGGGCCCAGGTGGCAAAGGTGGAGGGTGAGTTGAGAAATGGTCAGATTTGGGATCTATTTTGAAGGCAGAGCTGACAGGGTTCAATAATAAGATGGATGTGTGAGAGAAGGAATCCAAAGGAGAGACAAAGGTTTTCACTTCTGAGGACTGGAACAATGGAGGCACTACCGATGGAGAAGATCAAGACTGCAAGAGGAGCCTGCTTGGGTTCGGACATGCAGGTGTGAAGCAGGCAGTTGTATGTCAAACTGAGAGTTCAGGAGCAAGGTCTGGCTGGAGACTTAAAATTGGGAGTCGTCAGCATGTAGATGGTATTTAACACCACCAGGCCTGATGAGATCACTGAGGGAGTGAGTGTAGACAGAGAGGAGAGAAGAGGACCAAGTGCCGAGCCCTGCGGTACTCCGCCATGTAGAGACAGGACAGGAGAAAGCAGCACCAGATGTGGGTGAGGAACAGCCACTGAGCTATGAGGAAGACCAGGAGGAGGGTGAAGTGTCCCAAGAAGCCGAGGAAAAATCTCTCTGAAGGAACAGGGAGTGATCCACTTGTTAAACGGGGCTGATAACTCAAGTAAGATGGGTTCAGCAACACGGAAATTATTGGTGCCCTTGACATGGGTCTGGCTGGTGGAGTAGTGGGGGAGAAAGCCTGCATGGAGTGAGCTCAAGAGAGAGCAGGAGGACAGGAGTTGCAGACAGTGAGTGTAGCCAACTTTTCAGAAAAGAATTGTAGTCATGGGGAAAAGGAAATGGGCCCCCCCCCCAAAAAAAAGCGCTGAAGGGGGGCCTGAAGGTTGAGAGGTTTTCTTTCTTGTTTTTAATTCCTTTCATGGAACATGGGAGCAAATGCAGCATGTTCATATGTTAATGAGACTGCTCACTGGGGAAGAACAAAAGGGATGCAGACAGGGGAGCCCAGAAGAGCTGGCTGGAACAGTGTTCCCAGGGAGGTGAGAGGAATGGGGGATCAGGCACAAGTGGACAAGTGGGAGGTTCTGTCTATAGGAGAGGAGGCAGAGGATGTGGGCACAGACACAAGTGGGTGGCAAGACTGTCCTTTCTAGTTTTTGCTATTCTGATGGGTGAAAAGTGGTTTGCTGTTGGTACACAGGAAAGATGGTGACTAGGGTGACATCCTTCCCAGCATGGACCCAGCTCTAGAGAAGAATTCATGGGTTTCCACTCCGTGTGCATCTTTCGCTCCAAGAGCACAACTCCAATTTCTCACCAGCCTTCTCCATCTCTAGGTCTTCATGCCTCTCTCTCCCTCTGCATTCCCTCGGCCCTCTCCCACCCACCCTGTCTTTCTGTCTCCCTATATTTATCCCTTTGTGTCTTTCTCTGTCTCCCCCTCCCTTCAGGTTTGCATCGGGGCCTCTCCTCTGAGCCTGGGTGTGGGGCCAACTTTCTCACCCCAGCCAGCACTTCCAACCAGAACTTCCAGTCCTTGCTTGACAAAGAACCCCATTTTGAAGCCAAGCGAGGGTGGGGCCTCCAGAAACCTCAGGCTACCTCCATTTCCAGCTTTACTTAACAAGCCCATTTGTGGCCCTTGGTCTGTGTCAGGCTCTCATCTAAGCACCTTCAAATATTAACTCGTTTAACCCTCCTCGATGAGACATGGAGATCCTATGCTGTTGATAGCGCCATTTTGCAAATGGGGACACTGAGGCACAGGGTGGCCATGTCACTTTAATTCATGCCACTTAAACAGTCTAGCTCCAGTCTCAGTTCTGAACCACTAGGGACACTGCCTCTTTTTCTAATCCTTTCTCCAGCTCTGCCCTCTGTTGGGGGAAAGACCCTGATCTATGAGCCAGTACACCTGGATTTGGTCTAGTTGTGTGATTTTGGCAGCTCATTGCCCTCCATGGGTTCCAGTTGCCTTACTGATCCGGTGAGGGGGTGGAATGCAGCCAACTCTTGGTGGACCCATGACTTCACTTCAACGTGAGTCAGCCAACCTAAGTCCAGGCCTAATGTCATCATTGACCTCATACTCATCCCGAAGCCAGCCACCCCCACCCCAGGTTTCCAGCCCTTCCCAAGCACGAAAGGCTTTTCTGGAAGTGTGGACTCAGGCCACAAGAGGGCATATGTACCCTGACTTCCCACAAGCTTGTCAGTCACCTCACTTAACCCATATCCTCTCTCCTCCTGCATCTTCCCTCCACCTAACCTGAACCCAACACTACTCAAAAAGAGTGAATTCAGTGCCCATTCTGGGGCCAACCTTGTGAGGTGGGGGGAATTTCAAGGTGGGGAAAGACAATGCTCTGTCACCTTGAAAGAAGCTCACAGCTATGAACCAGCCCACTCCCATCAAAAGCCTACCCCAACACAGACACTCAACCTCACATCTAGTCCTCATTATTACCATCTACCCCCAACACCAGCTCAATTATATTTCAACACTTCCCTTCCAAATCCTCATTCTTGGCTCCATCTCTAACCCAACCCAATAGGACTCCATCAATACTCTTATCCTCAGATTCTTCCCATCTACAACTCAATCCTATCCTCAAAACCAACACCTTACCACCTCCTCTCCCTGTCTCTTCTCCTCCCCAAGCTGACTTGCATTCCAGATGCTATCATCAGACCCATCCTAAACCAGGCCACAAACTTTTGTTACTAATGTAGGGAAAAACATGAAAGACTTTGAGATGGACCCAACAGATGTCTCTGATGGAAAATTAAATGGGCTATCTGATTTTATGGGGTCTCTGCTCCTATTATTGTCTTTGAGCTACTTCACAACTCCATAAATCATAGACAGCTGATAGCAATGCAAATCATTCTTGTCCATACTGTGCAAATGAGTTTTGGCGGGTAGAGTACAATTTCCCTCCCCCACCAATGTAGAATAATCCAGTTTTGTATCTATTTATAAATTCATTTCAGCATTCCTTACTGCCTCTACCTGTGTGGTTCTTTGTAATATCTTACCAGCTCCGTCGTTTATTAATAAATCAAAATATTTGATTTTATCATATATTATCATATATAGATGTATATGATGCTTAGATGCTTTTTAAAAGTTTATCTTTAAGAAAAAAAACTTGGGACGCCTGGGTGGCTCAGTTGGTTAAGCGGCTGCCTTTGGCTCAGGTCATGATCCCAGTGTCCTGGGATCGAGTCCCACATCAGGCTCCTTGTTCGGCAGGGAGCCTGCTTCTCCCTCTGCCTCTGCCTGCCTCTCTGTCTGCCTGTGCTCGCTCTCTCTCTCTCTCTAACTAATAAATAAATAAAACCTTTAAAAAATTTTTTAAAAACTTACCTTTTGACACTACATTTAGTCCCTAAATCCAAATTTAAACTCCTCCAGTATGGACTACACCAATTTTGATATGAACCCTCTCTCTGCCCATCTTAATCCCTTATCCTTATGACACCACAGCTCTCTCTCCAAACTTCAACTGATCCCCATCCCTGGCTTTCTTCCAAATTCTGACCCCACCTCTGCCCTCCTTAATCTTTAATCCTGCCCCCTCCACCCCCTAGGATTAACTCATGGCCCCACCCAGTCACCGTTCCAGGAGGCACCTACTCATTCCCAAAGCGCCACCTCTTCCTCCTTCCTCTTTCCCACCATCCTGACCCCCACAGCTTTCCAATTCCTGCTTCCTGTCCACCTACATCCCCATGGACTCCCTCACCCCAACTGGCCCTGTTCCTAAAAGACCATTCACCCAAAATATTGCTTTCCCCAGACCCCATCCGGATCCAAGTACAGTTGACGCTCTAGCCACCTATCTGAAAGATTCTCTTCTTGCCCTGATGGTGGTGGGCGTGGGGTAGAGGAAGGGGAATAGTGGGAGTAAGTTGAGGCATCCCTGAGTTTTTCAGAAGGGCGGCAGCATGGATTTGGTGCTGGAGATGAATCTGGGAGCTGGACTTCGGATGTGTTGGGTTTGATGTTTGGATAAACTTGAGATAAGACTGTCGATGGGATTGGATCTGGGGAACTGGCTGACCGCAGGGAGCGTGGTTAAAATGAGGGAGATAGGAAGAAGGTGGAAAATGGCCATCTGGGAGCGGATGGATATAAGGACACGCACTGGGGTTGGAGAGATTGGAAAGTGGGATGAAAAACCAGGTTGATGTTAGGGAGAGTCGTGGGAATTTCGGGTGGGTTTGAAGAAGGAAATAGCTTTTCCCTTTCCTCTGGGTGGGTTCTACCGCCCCAGAGTTCACAGTGGGTTCAACTGGCGCCTGGGCGGGGCCTGATCTGGGTCCCAGCTGGTCCTGGAAGCTCCGCCCCAAGCGGAAGGGCCAAGCCCAGGCTTAGGGGGTGTCTGGCAGCAGCCTGCTAAACCATTGGGGGTGGAGAGGGGGAGGCCAGCAACGGGGAAATGCTGAGGGCGCTGGGGGAGGGAATTCAGGGGTTAAAAGCCATGGGTCCGGGCTGAAGTTGGAGGCAGCTGGCGGCGAAGCTCCGCACCCGGGCCTCTTACCGAGGTAGGGTCCGCCTGGGGCAGGGGCGGGAGCGTCAAAGGGGAGAAGTGGGGAGAGGAAGGAGAGGTGAGGAGGGAAAGGAGAGGGAGAACAGCTGAGGCAGAGGGATGGAGAGGGAAGCCAGAGGTTCGGTTACAGAAATCTGCAGAGCTGGCGAGGGTGAACAGCGCTGAAAGATAAGCTGTTTGAGGCCAGGTGCGCGGGACGACCCTAAGAGGGTAGCGAGGGGGCGGAGAGCTGCGGGAGAGGATACTGAGGCACCCGCTCGCCGGAGGGCACGGGTGAACGCGGGCGCACGCTGCGCCAGCGCCTCCTACCTCCCTACTGGGGCTCCCCACCGAGGATGGAAATTAGGGAAGGGGTGCAGATTCCAGGGCCAAGGTTCTTAGTGAAGGAGAGATTACCGGAGCAGAGGTGGGGCGGTCAGAGATGGGGGTTCAGCCAGCCCTTAACCACCACCCCCAACTTCTCAGGCCCCGCCCGCCCTGCTCCCCACCCCGGAGCCGCCATGTGGCCCCTGGCCGCTGTGATCGCCTTCCTGACGGTGGCCCTGTCAGGCGGTAAGAATGCGCGGGGGTGGAGGCGGGGTGGCCACCGGAACAATGGTAGGAGGGGTCAGGACAGGTGGAGGGGGCGTGGGAGCCCCGAGCTCCGCCCACCGCCCACTCGGGGCTGGGTCCTGCGGGGACAGCCCCTGAGAGCTTCCTGCTTGTCCCTGCGTGACCTGGTTTCTCCGACGGGGTGAGCCCATTCTCCCCTCCGTCCCCGGCTCCTTCCTGGGGCGTCCCAGCTCTGGGGGGGGGGGGGGGGGCTGCTCTGTGTTTAAGTCTTCAGGATCTTCCCTACCAGCTCCTTTCCTGATTGCCCGCCTCTGCCTTGGGAAGCCCACTCCCACCCGCATCCCTTGCTCCCTCAGCAGCCCCCCAACCCCACATTCAAGGCCTTCCTGGGAGCGTGAGAAGAGTGAGATTCGGGTACAAATAAGCAATGAGCAAGTAAGTTAGCTTTTCTGTGTTTTTTTCATCTGTGGAATGAGAACATAGAAGTCCCCACCACAAAAGGTTGTTGTGAATATGAAAATAAGTTAGTGCACAGCAGATAGAAGGGGCTGGCAAGTTAGCCGCTGTTACTCTATTAGAAGTATGCACTCTTTCATTTTCAGCCCCTTCCAGAACCTTCTAGTTTGTCCTTCCTTTAAACATCGGGGTGACCCCACACCTGATTCCACCCTGAGTCAGTCCCAAAGATTTCTCCTCAGTTTAAGCGCCTTTTTGCAGGCATGTTCTCTGGAAACCCCATTCGGGCATCATCAACCGTCCATCCATCATCCATCCAACCAACCAACCAGCCATTTAACCAACAGTTGTTGAACTAGGCACCGTGCTGGGTGTTGTACAAGCACACACAGTTCCTGCTCTTAACACCCAGAGCCTAGCGGGAAGGATGCACACATTATTCAAACAATTACCCAAATAATTAGTTAATAATTAGTTACAACTGTGACAGGAGGCGATGGCTTCAAGGAGCCAAGCCAGGAGCCTAGAGATAAATGGAAGCTTCTGGTCTGGAAGGCCCCGCCCCAAAGGACTAGACCCCTGAGCTGAGACCTGACGGAGGGAGGAGTCCTCGGGCATCTGGCACTGGGCACGGGCACCACCCTTGTCCTGAAGGTAGGGTGGTTTCTCTCCCTTGGCACCACTCCCAGGACTCGTGCCGTATCCCAAGCCCCTCCTGGGTACCACACCCTGGGCTAGGAGCTCCACATGCATCTTCTGGAGCCCTCAACAGCTTCATAAGAGGTAGGAGTACTATAATTAACTTCAGTTTTCACAGCTAAAAACCTGGGACTCTGAGACAGCAGGTCCTGCCCCAAAGACACTGGTGACGCCTGAGTCAGGATCCTGCTCCATATTGCTTGCCCTGTCTCCAGCATCCTATACTTCAGGTTCTGGCAACCATCTTCATTATTTTAGATCTAATGGTCTGTTTAGAATCAACTTTATTTTAAAGTTACAGTATATATTTTTTTAAAGATTTTATATATTTATGTGACAGACAGAAATCACAAGTAGGCAGAGAGGCAGGCAGAGAGAGAGGAAGGGAAGCAGGCTCCCTGCTGAGCAGAGAGCCTGATGCGGGGCTCGATCCCAGGACCCTGAGATCATGACCTGAGCCGAAAGCAGAGGCTTAACCCACTGAGCCACCCAGGTGCCCCTAAGTTACAGTATATTTAAGAGGGGCAGTGGGGAGGGGCAGAGAGAGAGAAGCAGACTCCCTGCTGAGCAAAGTACCCTATGTGGGCTCAATCCCAGGACCTGGAGATCATGACCTGAGCTGAAGATGGATGCTTAACCGACTGAGCCACCCAGGTGCCCCATATAACTTACAGTATACTGAAAGTAAAATTTTTATCATTATCCTAAATGGAAAAGAGCATCCTTTGCTATAAATAAAAGGTAAGAGGAAAAAATGCATCCTGCACAATGTAACAAAGACAATGTGTTTCTTGGGTTGGACCATCTGATACTTCCAGGAGTCAGTAGTGCCTCCTTTGGGACCTCCCCCAAAAGAGTGACTATAGATGGTTCAACTTAATAAATTTTAGGCTGCTGGGTAAAGGCTTCTGCTTCCTGGTTTTAGAAAGTGAGTTCAAGGGACACCTGGGTGGGTCAGTCGGTTAAGCCGCTGCCTTCTGCTCAAGTCATGATCCCAGGGTCCTAGGATTGAGTTCCGCATCAGGCTCCTTGCTTGGCAGGGAGCCTGCGTCTCTGCCTCTGCCTGCCACTCTACCTGCTTGTGCTCACACTCTCACTCTCTCTCTCTGACAAATAAATAAATGAATGAAATCTTAAAAAAAAAAAAGAAGAAGAAGAAGAAGGAAGGAAAGAAAGTGAGCTCAGCAAGGATTAAAGGGGTGGTAGGTAAAAGCAAAGTAGTCCCATCATGAGACTTTCTCCTCAACAGAATCATACTGGTGGAGAACTGGGCAGTGACTCTTGTTCCCAAGGCTGCAATTTGATGTCACTCACGCCTCATCTCTCTACCACCTAAAATGACCTTGTGCCCACCAATGACTCTTGTCCCCCGTTGTGAGAACAACTGTGCTAATCCTGAAGCTTATGCAGGTGGGGCAGCTGGCTCAGAAAGGAGGAAAACCTGCTAGCCACAGAGCTGGGGACCTCCTGTTGTAGCTAATAATTAATAACAGTCCCTACTTACTGAGCATTTGCTTTATACCAGGTACTGCGCCCAATGAGAGATGTTTTCTTTTTCCTTTTTTTTTTTTTAAGATTTTATTTATTTATTTAAGAGAGAGCACAAGCAGAAGGAGCAGGAGAAGCAGGCTCCCCACTGAGCAGGGAGCCTGATGTGGGGCTCGATACCAGGACCCTGGAATCATGAGCTGAGCCAAAGGCAGAGGCTTAACCCACTGAGCCAACCAGGCGCCCTGAGAGATGTTTTCCTACTTTACAGCTGAGGAAGCTAAGGCTGGTGGTTCGCACAGGAGCACCCAGCCGGAAAATGGTACCTTTAGGGATTGGACTTTCTCTCTGGTTGTCAATTGCCATGTCTCCTCCAGGGCTAGACACCGTGCTTGGTCCTGGGGATATAGCTCTGCATAAAGCAGTTAAGGTGCCTATTGTTGATGGAGCTTACAGTCAAGTTGGGGAGATTTTAAAAAAAGGAAAAAGCCTCATGAATTGTAAACAAATATAAAGAGAAATGAATAGTGATCATGGCTCTGATGAAAATCAGCTGGGGGGGATATAACAGGGAGTGACTAGCGGGCTGGGGAGGCCAATATTAGACCAGGTGGCCAGGAATCTGGGATGGCTTCTGTCTGAGCTGAGCTCTCAGACTCAAGAGGGACACAGACATGTAACCTATAGATTCTGAGTGCCATCAAGTAGAATATTTCCTGTATATGATGTCTTAGATCTGCCCTGTCCTATAGGGTAGCTACTGGCCACGTGGGACTCCTCTGAGCATGTCAAATGTAACTGGTGTGGTTGAAGAACTGAATTTATTTCATTTTAATTAATTTAAATTTAAATATCCACGATAGCTAGCAGCTATCGTATTTGAGCAGCACAGAACTAGATAAAGAACTGTGTCTGGAGAATGGGTCCATGAGTCTGGAACACAGTGTGTGAAGGGGAAAGGTCGGAGATGGGGCCAAAGGGGTTCGCAAGAGTCAGATAAGAGTCCTGCAAACTTTGAGTTTGAGAGTGGTTAGGCTATGGGTTGCGTTTAAAGCCATAGAGCTACCCAGTAAATACATACTGAAAGGATGGAAGGATGGATACATACTTACTGCCTAGGTAGAAGTGTAGGTCAGCCTCATTCTTATCTCCTGAAATCCATTACCCAATGTGGGATGAGGAAATGCAGGTGAGGAGAAAGTCAGGCTTCTGCTTAGCCATCAGAAGCTTCCTTGTTCAATGAACTCTGAACCCCCAACGGAGTTAGCACTTCCAGAGGCTAACGAGTGAATCATCAGTTCCTGGTCATACAGAGCAAAATTCTGACCCTCTCCCCAAGCCCAGCGCCTCTTTCCCCACCTGGATCCCAATTCCCTAACATTTTCTCTTCTTTACCAGGCATCTCACAGGAATATCCCAAGATTCTCAACGGCACCAATGGGACCAGCGGGTTTCTCCCGGGTGGCTACACCTGCCGTCCCCACTCTCAGCCCTGGCAGGCAGCCCTGCTAGTGCAAGGGCGCTTGTTCTGTGGGGGAGTCCTGGTCCACCCCAAATGGGTCCTCACTGCAGCACACTGTCTGAAGGAGTATGTGGGGGTCAGGGCAGCATGAGGGTTGGGGCGAGAATGGGACTGGGGTGGTGGGGGAGTGGATCTGGATAGAGGATGAGGTCAGGGTTAATGTTGAGGTTGGGAATAGGATTGGAGTTGAGGTGTGGAGGATGTTTGGAGAGGAGAAAGGTGGTAGAGATGGGCTTATCCTCTCTAATCACCCCCTTCCTGCACCCACAGAGGGTACAGAGTTTACCTGGGCAAGCATGCCCTGGGGCGCGTGGAGGCCGGAGAGCAGGTGAGGGAGGTGGTCCGCTCTATCCCCCACCCTCAATACCAGATCAGCCCCACCCACCTGAACCATGACCACGACATCATGCTTCTGGAGCTGCAGTCCCCGGTCCAGCTCACGAGCCACATCCGTGTCCTGCCTCTCTCCCACAACGACTGTCTCCCCGCTGGTACCTGCTGTCGGGTGTCTGGCTGGGGCACCACCACCAGCCCCCAGGGTAGGCAACCTCACAGGTGGCCTGAGGTGTCAGTGGCTGGGAAACCTGCGGCAGAAACGGGAGGGAAGGCTGGAGGAGGATCTCTTTATAAATATAAATAACAACAGATATATAGTTACATGTCATATATCACGTATATGTGTTATCTATCTCCTTCATATAAATATAAATTTATAAATATGCATGTTACATATATCCTTTATACAAATGTCTATTTATAAAGTTATGTATAGAGATTATGTATAGAGATTATGTATATCCTTTACAAACATATACAAATTTGTAAATATGTATAAAGTCACATTACATCCCTTATATAAATGTACATAAAGTTGTAAAGTCATAGATTATATGTAATGTCATAGATCAACTATCATATACACCTATATATCCTTTATATAAATATATAAATTAATAAAAACAAATAGGCAATACATGCTATGTATTACATGTATATATAAATATATATCACTATGCATTTGTATATGCAGATTATATAGATTTTCTAAATCATAAATTCTATTATTTGTGTATTTATTTAAATATGTTTGTATATAAATTTTGTATTATATACATTATACATAAATATATTTAAATAAATATGTGACTTGTAAATTTGATATATTGGCAGGTATGGATTTGTTAAATGTAAGGAAATGTAGGTTTATCCTTCGTGTATAAAGGACACATGCATGAATAGAAAGTTGATCCGTATAGCCGCAAGGGCCCTTTGCATCTCCTTATTTGTGCCTGGGCTTCCTCCTGTCTCATTCCCTCTTCCTCCCTGACTTGCCATCTTTCTCCCCTTTTTCCCATCCCCAGCCCACTGTCTCTCACCATCTCCCACCGTCCCTCTCCTTGGCTCCCGACTTTCTATGGCTTTTCCTTCCCAGTTTCCTGCATGCACTCTTTCCATCTTCCCCCCCACTTCCCTCCTGTTTCTCTCCACACCTGCCTCCATCACTTTCCCCAGATACACGCCCCATCTCTCTACCTCTTCACCACCATCCCCTTTGCATCTGACTCTCCGACTCTCCCATTTAACTCCCACCTCATAGTCTGTCCTAGACAGACATCCTTAGACCCTCCTCTCTCTCCTCCCCAGTGACTTACCCCCAAACCTTACAATGTGCCAACATCCAGCTACGCTCAGATGAGGAGTGCCGTCAAGTCTACCCGGGGAAGATCACACCCAACATGCTGTGTGCAGGCACAAAGGAGGGCGGCAAGGACTCCTGCGAGGTGAGAACAAGGGGGTAGTGGGTTGCCGTGGACCGACCAGGGGGATGGAGGTGAGGACAGATGCTGGGGGGAAAGGACTTGCTTCTAGCCTTAGGGGAAGCAATCTTTTATTATTTTTAATTTTTTTAAAGATTTTATTTATTTGACAGAGAGATAGCAAGAGAGGGAACACAAGCAGGGGAAGTGGGGGAGGGAGAAGCAGGCTTCCCACTGAGCAGTGATCCCAGTGCGGGGCTCGATCCCAGGACCCTGGGATCATGACCTGAGCCCAAGGCAGACACTTAATGACTGAGCCACCCAGATGTCCAGGCAGCAATCTTTTAAAATGACATTTCCCCTAGTACTGAAAGTCAAGATAAAAAGAGAGTACCTGTGGCTGGAGAATAAAATTCACTGTAAGCCTCAGCTTTTTACTGACAGTGACGGTCCAGATCCCTGTGTTGAGATTCATAAAGGTTGGCATTCTTTCAGTTACAAGTGACAGAAACCCAACTCCAACTAGCTTAAGCAAGACACACTGGCTTTTGCAACTGAAAACTCCAGGAGTGTCTTATTTCGGGTACAGATGGATCCAGGTGCACAAATAACGTGTTTAGGACTGTCTCTTTTCAACTCCGCTCTTCTCTCTTGTTTTTGTCTTTTGTTCTCAATTAAGCTTTTCCCATACAATAGCAAGATGGCCCCGGTAGCTTTGGGCTTACATCCCACCCTCCTACATTACTTGACTAGAAAGAGTTTTCCATTGGTTTACATGAACATTTTGAGTGTGAGTCTCATTAGTCTGACTCAGGTCATGTGTCCTGAACCACTGCTCTAAGCAGGACTGTGCGATTCTCTAATGGACCAAGTCTGTCATGGGACTGACTGTGTGGGTCAAGAAGGGGCAGGGACAAACAAGGATTGAGGTAAAGGGAGGGGCCTTTCCCCAAAACAGAAAATCAGGAGGCAGTTACCAAAATAAGGGGAAATGATACTACATGGCTGAAAACCTCCACAAACACAAGAAACAAAACCTATGTCCAATAGAGGAGGCTCCTGAGATTGAGTTTTGGGTCAGTAGGAAAGAATGATGAGTGAATTAAGACGTGTGCCTTGACTAATCAGTGATGTCTGTCTTGGGTCCAGGGGGGAGAAGTGGAAGTAGGTGTGTTACATACAGACGTGGATGAGTTTACTCAGTAGTAAGATGGTACCAGGGAACCATAAAGCCACAGCAGGGTCGGGGTGGGGTGGGGTAGGAGTGCCAGAGAGCCAGGAGTGGGTGTTAAAATGAGGTGTCGCCACTCTAACAGACTGGGGAACAGAGAAAAACATGGAGAGAGAAGCCTCTTAATCTTGGTCTCCATGCGCATCCAGCTCCATTTTTCTCTTTGTGTCTCTTTCGGTGTCACTCTGCTCCTCTGTGTTTGTTGTCTTGTCTTCCCTGTTTCTCTCTCACTCCACCAAGGACCCCACCTCTCTTTCTTCCCCCACTCAGGGTGACTCCGGGGGCCCCCTGATCTGTAACGGAACACTCCATGGCATCATCTCCTGGGGAGACTTCCCATGTGGGCAGCCCAACCGGCCTGGTGTCTACACTCGAGTCTCTCAGTATGTTCTATGGATCCGAGACACAATTCGAAAACACAGAACACATGAGCAGAAATGGACGAAGGGCCCACAATAAAAGCCGGGTTGGCTCACCTGCCTCCTTCCTCCCTGTGTGCCTTCTTCACTCCTTTGCCCCATTAGCCCAACCCTTCTCGGCCCCTCCCAAAGTTCCACTTAACCAGTGATCCGTGTTCTCAATGTGTTTGATTCCAGTGGATATTTCGTGTTTCAGAAGCATCTAGTCATACCCAATATCGTGGTGTCCCAGGTACTGCATCCTGAAACGCCTCGGTACCCTCAACATTCCAACCTGGACAATGTTCCCGGACTCCCGCTGTGAACATAACCCCGGATCGCCATCTGAATGTTCTGTCTGTGGGAAACCCTTGATGCATCCATTGGCCCATTTCAGCCACATTCCGTGTCCTGTGAATGGAACGTCCTTGAAAACATTCTACACCCCTTCAAATATTCATTTATTGCCAACATTCTAGACACTTCTCTGTTTGGTGCTCAAGAAGGTTCTAAACTTCTGTGATAGTTCATCCTGAAAATATTCTCTTGTGTCCAGAATCTGCCCCAACAATATTCTAGGTACATCTGAACAATTAATCACATCACAGCTAATACTAAATCCTCATAGAAGTTCATTCTCACATAGTTTGTGTCCCATCCACATTTTGCCAGTATTCCCTGTCCCTGAATTCCCATGTCCACAGAAGATCAATAGTAACCAAGTTTGGTGTTTTAGGGTTCAGTACCCGGGGGGCCTCCATGTCTAGACCCTATTATCTGCCAAGTACCCTGTCCTTTGATCTCCCCCACCAAGCACCTTTGTTCAGTGACCCCAAATGCAGTGGTTAAATGCTCGTCACCAAGTCCCTGCTTTGAACAAAACAGAACTCTGTGCCCCTCTGTTTTTTCATCTGTAAAAGGGGCACATCATTTCTCCTCACAGCACTGTTATGATTAATGTCAAGCATTTCCACCCTTATTATTACTTGCATGGTTCTCTATAGAATATCACCTTAGGGTGTCAACAACAACCCCTCAGATTTGCGGTGTCCAAAAAGTGTTACCTTTGGGGTGCCTGGCTCGCCCAGTTGGTAGAGCATGTGACTCTTGATCTCAGGGTCCTGAGTTCAAACCCCACGCTGGGCATAGAGCTTACTTAACAACACCACCAACAAAAAAGTTACTTTTTCAGCACAGATGTTCTGTGGTGACCATCTGTAGGCACCCTCCTGGGTGTTGGTAAATACTTCATTTAGCAAATACCAGCACTTATCACAAGCATGCCACTGTTGCAGGCATAGGTGCTAAACAGTTAATTAGATAAAACTTCTGCCCTCATAGAGCTCCTGTTCTTTGCAAGGAGACACAATTTAAAAAACAACAACAAAACCAAGGAGATAGACTGAAGTTGCAATGTGAACTATGGCAAAAAAGCAGAGATAAAGGATAAGGAATGTTGGGTTGGGAGAGTGAGTGGAGTTATTTTATTTTA
>RCUC01147726.1:0-32594 GCA_003697995.1 Taxidea taxus jeffersonii | reverse complement strand
ACTGACCAGCATAAAAATGAGCCAACTATTAATATACACAAAAACCTGAATGAATTTCAGAGGCATTCTGTTACATGAAAGAAATCTTGTTTGAATCCATTTCTTGGACATTCTAGAAAAGGCAAATATGTCTACAGGGACATGAAACATTAAGTGTTGCCAAGAGCTGTGGGTTGAGGGAAGGTGTGACTATAGAGTTCATGGTAGAATTGTCTGGATAACAGAACTGTTTCATATTCTGATCCTGGCATGCTTCCACAAATTTATACATGTGTTAAGATACATAGAACTGTATACCAAGACAAATTGTCCATTTTAACATATAATATATATAACTTCGCCATCTTTATTGCCCACTACCAACATATATGACATATGCATGTCTCATTTAGGGATGTAAATCAAATGCCATTGTCTTCACCAAAAACAACGGAACCACTACCATCAATGGAGTATACTGGTAATGAACAGTCAGGGTATCTGCAAGCTAGATTAGATAGAAGCCAGAAATGGTGTCACCTCTGGAAAGGTACTATGGAAAGATTCCTGCCAGATAAACTGTATTTAGTAATAACAAATAACACAAAGAAAAAATAATGTCCAAGCCAGTCACTATGGACCAAATGCCTAGGGCTATGTAGATTTGCTCCAATACAGATATGACATCTGAACAGGAGCTGTAGTTGAAGTCTCCAAGTGATAAAATTTAAGGATATACACGGACAGTTTCTAAGATACATTCACCTGTTGTTCAAGCCAAATTTGAAAGTTAAAAAGTGAGGAGGGGTGCCTGCGTAGCTCAGTCTTTAAGCATGAGACTCTTGATTTTGACTCAGATCATGATCTCAGCCCCACATCAGACCCTTAGTTAGGCATGGAGTCTGCCTAAGATTTTCTCTCACCCTCTCTCTCTAACCCTACCCACCCTTCCAAAAAAAGTCATAAGAAAAGAAAAAAAAAAAAAAGAATCCACAGTGTAATTTTTAGGGATCTATATCAGCACACATCTCTGTAATTAAGCATATACACATTAAGGATCGCTATGTCTTCTTGTAGAATCAGCTCCTTTATTATTATGTCCTAGGTCTTTACAACCCTGATAATTTTCCTTGCTTTGAAATCTGCTCTGTATGAAATTAATGCAACTACTCTAGCTCTTTTGATGAGTATCATCATTTTCTGACCCTTTTTAATCTATCTTAATATACATTTAAAGTGGGATTCTTGTAGACAACATATAATTGGAAATGTTTTTTATACACTCCAACAGTCTGCCTTCTAATTGGTATATTTGGACTACTGGTGTTTAAAGGAATCTTTGATATAGCTGGGTTAGTATCTACCATATTTGTTACTGTTTTCCACTTGTTGCCTTTGGTCTTTGTCCCCTTTGATGTGTTCCATTTTTCTTTCTTTTTTTTTTTTTTTCTGTCTTCTCTAGTTTTAACTCAAAATATTTTCTGATTATATTTTTTTCTACTGTCTTAGTATATTTATTATATTTCTTTTTTAAAAAGTTTACTGGTTGTTCTTGAGTTTGTTATATCCATTTACAACTAATCTAATTTCTTTTCAAATAACCATACAAAAATGTCTTGGGTAATGAAAATAACTTACAAAAAAATATTCCCAATCCCTCCTTCCTACCTTTATAACGTTACAGTGACTCATTTCACTTATCCACAAACTATAATCACTGAATGCATTGTTGCTACTCTTTTGAACAGTTGTCTGTTAGATCAATTAAAAATAAGAAAATAAAAGATTCTGTTTTATTCTTATTTATTCCTTTTCTAATGTTCCTCCTTTATTTTTTATGTCTCAATTTCTGAATTTTTGAACCTATACAGTTTTCCTTCTTTCTGTAATATTTCTTTAAAAAATATTTATTTATTAGTTTAGTAATCTCTATACCAAATGTGGGTCTCAAACTCATGACCCTGAAATCAAAAGTCACATACTCTTCCAACTGAGCCAGCACATGTCCCCTGAAATATTTCTTTTAACATTCATTCAAGCCTTATCTACTGGTGATAAATTTCTTCAATTTTTGTTCATCTGAGAAAGATTCTATTTCTCCTTCAATTTTGAAGGATAATTTTGCTGGATACAGATTTCTACGTTGGTTGTTCATTTCCTTCAATATTTGAATTCACTCTCTTCTTGCCTGCATGATTTCTAAAGAGAAGTCTGATATAATTTATATTAATGTTGCTCTGCAATCTATTTATTTCCCTGGATTCTTTGGGATTTTTTTTATTTGTCTTTGATCTTCTGTGGCTTGAATATGATATGCTTGGGTGTAGTTTTGTGGGTTTTTATATTTTGTTTTGTTTTGTTTTCATATTTGTCTTTTGTGGTGTGTTGTGAGTTGCCTGTATCTACCCGTTGGTGTCTATCACTAATTTGGGGAAATTGCCAGTCTGTATTCTTTAAGTGTGGATTTCTGTTCCTTTCTCTCCTTCTCCTTTTGTAGTTGTTCTACAGTTCTTGTATATTCTACTCTTTCTTTTTCATATTTTTCATTTACTTTGGTTTTGGAAGCTTCTTTTGGCACTTTCTTCAAGCACACTAATTCTTTCCTCGACGGTCTCCAATCTACAGATGAACCCATCTACAGCATTCTTCATTTCTGTGACCGTGTTTTGATTTCTGTCATTTCCTTCTGATTCTTTCTTATAGTTTACATCTTTTTGCCCCCATTATCCATCTGTTCTTGCACATTGTCCACCTTTCCCATTAAAGTCCTTATCTTATTAATCATATCTGTTTTAAATTTCCAGTCTGATAATTCTAATATCTCCGCCATCCCTGAATCTGGTATTTGTGCTTGCTCTTCAAACTCTATGGGGTGGTTATTGTTGTGTTTTTGTTGTTGTTGCTGTTTGCTTTGTTGGTTTTTTTTTAGTATGATTTATAATTTTCTGTTGAAATCTAGGCATGGGTAAGTAAACCTATGGCACAGAACCCTTTCATGTGTGGTTTTATTTTATATGGTTAAGGGTTATACTATGTCACTGCTTGCTGTAAGTCATATATGTCAGGCTGATATTTCCTCTCAAACCCTTGTTTTCATGTCTCTTGTTGTCTTTGAGTTTCCCTGGATAATGTTTTTTAAAGGTCTGAGTTTTCAGTTGTATTCCTCTGTTATCACACATGATCCTTATTTATGTGGTGTGTGGGGTGGAGGGACAGGAAGAGAAACTATATTCCTGTCAGTATGTATCAGAATTAGTGAGCCTGTGCTTCTGGGTTGTGTCATTCCCAAGTGCTTCTCATGTTAATTTTTTCTTTCCTTTCTTCTTTCTTTCTTTCTTTTTTTTTTTTTAATTTATGACAGGAAGTCTAACAGACTTCAGTTGGAAATTTCCCTTTACCCAGTTGTTTTGGCTCTGGTAAGGTGGTTTCTCTGGGGTCAGGCATTGTTAAGGACACCAGAAAGCTTTGGATGTATTTCCAAATGTCTACTTTTCCTTCCCCTGCCAAAGTCAGGGGAGGAGGGTGGTTCTCTGATTTTTCCTGCAGGAACCTGGCCAGATTCCTGGAGATAAAATTCACCAAGCTGGGACTGTCCTCACACTGGGCCTCTGGGTATTCAACTCTCAAATAGTTGCGCACCGTATCTCCAGAAATTTTTTGATCACAGGTTACATTCATCTTAGCTAGGACTTTTTTTTTTTTTTTAAGATTTTATTTATTTATTTATTTATTTGGCAGAGAGATAGGCAGAGAGCACAAGTAGGCAGAGCAGCAGGCAGAGGGAGAGGGAGAAACAGGCTTCCCGCTGAGCAGGGAGATCTACATGGGGCTCAATTCCAGAACCCTGGATCAGGTCCTGAGCTGAAGGCAGTCACTTAAGTGACTGAGCCATGCAGGTGCCCCAGCTGAGACTTGTTTTTACGGTAATTTTTACTTCTGCCCTTTGTGCTGGTGAGTTGTGATTCTGTGCATCTGACCATCTGTCTTCTAAATTTTGAGGGCGGTGGTTTGCCCTGTGTCCTCAGTACTCTAATGAATCTAATAAGAGTTCCTAATTTTCAGTTTGTTCAGCGTTATTCTTGTGGGATGGAAGTGATGACTTCCAAGCTCTTTACAGGTGGGACTAGAAACCAGAAGTCCCCAAGAACTTCTCTCACATGAAAAGAAATGGAAGATACCCAATATTGCTGTTGTTGTTACTCATAGTACTAGTTCTGGCTAACATTTTTAGAACATCAAAGGAGACACAACATGTACTGATTAAAAAAAAATGAAAAAGTAAAATGCCCATTTTTTATAGGTGTTTATGAACAAGTATAGATAGCATCAGAATTTTAATATACTATTAAAAGTAAGAAGAGTACAATTTTGCTAGCACAGATTTTTAAAATAACCAAGGCAATTCCTCTATATTGGCAAGGGCAAAACAAAAATACATATCTAGGAACTAAGCTCACAAAGAAAGTGCAGTACTCTATGAAGGAAATTCTTAAACCATAGAGTACAAAGAAAGAAAAATGTATTTGCTAATCACAAATTAATCTATGAATTTATAATTTAATGAAGTCACACTAAAATTCAGTTTTTCAAGTGCTCAACAATTTTTTTAAAAACTATATGAAAGAATTCAAATCCATGAATAGCTAAATTAGTCTTTAGAAAAAAGAAACTTGTCATATAAGAATTTAAGATGAAATATAAGAATAATAATGCTAATGTTAATCATAAAAAACAGCATGATTCTGTGGTGGCAATTAAAATATAGGCTCTTTTGGAATAAAAAAGCAAGCTCAGAAATAAATCCTTGTAAAACAAATGAAACTTGATATATAACAAGTGTGGAATAAAAAAGCAAGTTCAGAAATAAATCCTTGTAAAACAAATGAAACTTGATATATAACTAATGTGGCACCAACAAACCAATAATGAAAGGAACAATTATTAAATAGCTGATTTGGGGAAAACCATTCACTTCACATGAAAATCAAGCTGAGACTGTATCTTTCACTAACTACAAGGCAGATGCAGAATTAAAGATTTAAAAATGAAAGATTAAAAAATGGGCCAAAGGCATGAAGAGACATTTCTCCAAAGAAGACATCCAGATGGACCGCAGACACATGAAAAGATGCTCAACATCACTTATCATCAGTAAAATGCCAATCAGAACTACAATGAAATAGCACTGCACACCTGTCAGAATGGCTAAAATCAGCAACACAGGAATCAACAGGTGTTGGCGAGAATGTGGAGAAAAGGGAACCCTCATGCACTGTTGGTGGGAATGCACACTGCTGCAGCCACTGTAGAAAACGGTATGGAGGATCCTCTGAAAGTTAAAATTAGAACCACCCTATGATCTAGGAACCGCAGTACTGGGGATTTACCCAAAGGATAAAATATGAATTCAAAGGGATACATGCGCCCTGATTACGGTACGGAAATGCTGAGTCACTGTGCTGTACACCTGCAACTAACACCACACTACATATTAACTAACTGAAATTTAAATAAAAACTTAGAAAGAGGGCGCCTGGGTGGCTCAGCTGGTTAAGCAACTGCCTTCGGCTCAGGTCATGATCCTGGAGTCCCAGGATCGAGTTCCGCATTAGGCTCCCAGCTCCTCGGGGAGTCTGCTTCTCCCGCTGACCTCTCTCCTCTCATGCTCTCTCTCTCTCTCTCTCAAATAAATAAATAAAATATTAAAAAAAAAAACTTAGAAAGATAAAACAAAATAAAATAAAAATGAAAGATAATATAAAGCTCAGAGGTGAAAATACATTGTATCTTTGTGATCCAGAAGTAGGGAATTATTTCTGCAGTAATATTAAAGACACACAAACCATTAAGATCAATAAAATTACTGGAACTTACTATATCAAAATTTGAAATATCTGTTCAACCAAGAGAGACAAGAATGAGGCTATTTGGCATGTGATAGGGAGATCATCGAAATGTAGAAACTTGATGAAGATTAGTATCGAAGAATATATAAGAGAATCCTAAAAATATGAACAAATGCAGGAAAACTAATAAAAGTGCAGTTCAGCAAAGACAGGAAATAAGCAAATAATAAAGGGGCAACAACAAAAGCCAACAAGTTTAGAAAAAAGACACTTAAATTTATTAGTAGTTGGACACTTTAAAAAAAAAGGCAGTAATATATCATCATTCTACCATGACTTGCTGGCCAAACCCAGTCAGCTCCCTATTTTTGTGTAGTCCATAACCTAAGAACGATTTTATGTGGTTAAGTGCTTGGAGGAAAGTACAAAAATTTAAAAAAAGAATATTTCATAACATATGAAAATTATTACAAGTTGTACTGGATTTTTTTTAATTTTAATTAGAAAGAAAAAGATATTCTACACCAATCAGATTGACAAAAGCAAGTAACCATCCAAGGAAAATTCACAGGAAATAAGGTGATACTCACAGGATTAATCTTGGCCTCAATATATGGAGCATCCTAAGTTAGAGGGAATTTCCATTTTCATTCCTAAGAAAAGAAGCAAATAAACTGTGATGTTTACATGACAGAGAATACCAAGCAACAGTTAAAAGTAATATGTTTTCTCTACATGTGGAAACATGATGGTCTTAGTGCTTAGGGTTATGCTGAGAAAAAAAAAAAAAGAGAGAGAGAGAGAGAGAAAAGAAAGGAAAAGGCCTATAGCACAATAGCATTTATAAAATTTTAAAACATGCATGTCTAAAACACCACCATGTGCATTCAAACAAAATAGTGAATGACTTCCAGATCACACACTGTTCCAGATGCTGGAGATTATCACGGAGCAAAAAAGAAAGACAGAAATCCTTGTCCTGGTAGAATGTACATTGAATAGTGGACACTGAAAATAAACTAATTTAATTAATGATAGAAAAGGTAAGAGCTTCAGGGAATAACAGAGCAAGAGAGCACCAAGCGAGCCAAGGAGATGAAGAAGCAGCAGCCAGCGAGATGGGAGGGAAATTCGAGGACAGCTTTTCTAGAAAGAGGGTGTGGCCAGTTGTGTTGAACTCTGATGGGTGGGAACAGGAGGAGGACCCACAGTGGCATGGGATGGTGTCACATGACATCACCAGTAAACACATCACCAGCACCCTCCCTGCAGCTGTGGGGCCAGCTCCCCGGAGAACCAGACCATGACAAGACTGAGGTGAAATGGACACAGCGAGTATGTGCCCCATTTTCAGGAAGCGTTGAGGAACCTGCCTTCCCGAGGGAGGTGCGTTGTTTAGATTTAATGTGGGAGTTACAGGATGTCTGTTAGCTGAAGAGGAAGAGAGAAGTCAGTGGTGAAGGGAGGAGAAGACAACCCAAGGTGCAAAATATTCATGAAAAGGAGCAGGACCAGTGTCCCAAGGATGAGAATAGGAGCAGCCTCCGCATGGAGAAAAAGCACTTTGCCATGATTCCAGAGCTGAACACCCAAAGTGGGGATGCTGAGAGGAGTGGAGTCGGCAGACCTGGGGCCAGGTAAGTGAGAACGTCCCCATCCATTTCTTTTCTCTGTCGAAAGTGAAGCAGGATATCGGCTATGACATAATAACTTCGGAGAATTGTCTGTAGAGTTTCAGCCCCTCAAGCTGTGAATCTTCGGGTCTGGGCACGATTGTGTTCAGATGAAGAGCAAAGTCTCAGGAGGTCATTTCCCCGACCCCACATCAGAACTTTAGGAGTTGGTAAGAGGGCTCTGTTCACACATGGACCTATGGGCACACTCGCATGTAATGGGCAATGACAATAGGGTCCTGCAGGTAGAGGGACAATCATGACAGAGGAAAAGAACCTTCAAAAAGGTGAAGAAAGACTAGAACCATCAAAAACCAAATCAGCTCGTGCTCATTAAGAAGTTAAGAAGACATCCAGATACCAACAGGCATATGAAAATTTGTTCAGCATCGCTCATCATTGAGGAAATGCCAGTCAATTCCACAATGAGACATCACCTTACACCTGCCGGAATGGCTAAAATCAACAATTCAGGAAACAACAGGTGTTGGCGAGGATGTGGGGAAACCGCAATCTTTAGGCACTGTTGGTGGGAATGTAAGCTGGTGCAGACACTGTGGAAAACAGTACGGAGGGCCCTGAAAAAATCAGAAACAGAACTACCATATGTTTCAGCAATTGCACTTCTGGTTATTTTCCCAAAGAAAATGGAAACACTAACTCAAAATGATATCTGCACCCCCATGTTCATTACAACATTATTTACAATGGTCAAGATAGGAAAGTTACCTCAGGGTCCCTCGGTGGATGAATGGATAAAGAAAATGTGCCATCTATATGATAAAGGTGTCAGATAGATAGATAGATATCCCCCTAGCCATAAAGGCAATATTGCCATTTATAACAACTTGGATGGACCTTGAGAGTGTTATTCTTGGTGAAGTAAGTCAGAGAAAGACAAATATTCTATGATCTCACTTCAAAACAAAACAAAATGAGTTCATAGATGCAGAGAAGAGATGAGTGGTTGCAAGAGGTGGGGGGGAGGAGATGGGAGGCGGCTGGCGGACTAGATGGGTAAAGAGGGTCAAAAGGTACCAGCTTCCAGTTACAAAATACTAAGTCGCAGGGTGTACGGCACAGCACGGTGATCATGGTCAACAGTATTCTATCGTATATTTGAAAGCTGCTAAGAAGGTAGATACTAAAACCTCTCACCACCAGAAATGAATCTGTAAACATGCGTGGCCCTGGACACCATCCAGACGGATTGTAGTGACCATTTTACATTATATACAAATATCATATCATTTTGTTGTAAGCCTGGAACTAATATAATGTCATTCATACATCAATTAAAAAAAAAAATATCTCAAGCAAGCCTTATTCCGTCTAGGGTGGCAACATATTCGTAGGGCTTGAGACCACCACAGTGGGTCAAGATTAGCATTTTAAAAATGAGAAAGAATGGAAGAGATTAGACAAAAGTGAAAGATCGAGCAGGCACCTCATGACTGCACACGTGTGTGCATGAACCTTGTCTTCTTGCAGGGCACAGTCGTTCAAGAAATACCGGGGAAGGGCATAGAAAGATGGAGAGCAGCCGCCCTCTGGAGCGCCTGTCTGGGAAGTCGCTGGACCGCCCAGTCCTCTGGCCACGCCCCTCCTTCCGCTTCAAAAACAGTATCCACAAGATGCAATGTAGTCTCACGTTCCTATACACCTGTGCTTTGGCTTCTACTCCTCACGTTACAATGGGGGCCGCTTTCAGTTTTTAAAAGCCCTTCTGAATTTTCTCTGGAACCATTTCATTGTTAGAAAACGCTGCGAGAAATGGAGTGTGTCAGGACTTCTCTCTTGCCGCAGATATTAGCTACCAGGTGGGCCTTTGCAAGTTGTGAGTGGTGGGGTGGGGGGGGGAGCTGCAGGGGATGGTTGTGTTTTTATGCCATCTACCAGGACTTGGGGGCTAGTTGTCTTTTTTCATTCTTGTTTGTTCTTCACCGTTTTTCATATTGCATAGAAATATTGTTTGGGTTGTCTGAACTAAAGCACACAGATTCAGAAGCTAGATTTAGAAAGAAAATTGAGCAAAATGTGTGTATGTTTCAAAGACTTTTTGCCATTCTGAATATTTCATCAGAGAAGCGATAGCAGTTTAACAGTAATTCCTTCCCTTTTGCAAAGGGGTCATGTTTTCCACAGAACTATTACCTTTTCTTATACTTATGCTCTCATATTTTCCATAATAAACATGATAAAATTCTAAATATGGCATCCCATTGATGATTTTCACTAACATGTCTACATTTTATTTTCTTCTTTCTTGAAAAAAAAATGTAGTAGCTTTGTTGGTATAACCTATTTATGCAAATTTCCATCCTGGTTACTCCATTAAAAAAAAATTTTAAGGACTCTGATCACTTTTATTGATTTTAAAACTACTAAAACATAGACAGTATAGCTTTTATCTTTGTATCATAGCAGAAGCAAAGAACTCCAGCCATGTGCCCACACCACCTGAGTTTGGCACTGCCCACCCAGTGGGCTGTGCCCAGTGTTTTCCTGGGGACCGCGTATGAATGTCAGTGGACTATGAACCCTTCCAGACTCCTGGAAGATGCCTATCAGCTCAGCCACATCTGGCTGTGAAAATATTATACTTAAAAATAATTGGAGGGGCACCTGGGTGGCTCAGTGAGCTGCTGCCTTCGGCTCAGGTCATGATCCCGGGGTCGTGGGATCGAGCCCCACATCGGGCTCTCTGCTCTGTGGACAGCCTGCTTCCTCCTCTCTCTCTGCCTGCCTCTCTGCCTGCTTGTGATCTCTGTCTATCAAATAAATAAATAAAATCTTTAAAAAAAATAATTGGAAACCTTCAGGGCAGCAAGTTTTGTTCCAGAAATTGGGACGAATGTTCCGAGTCCAAGGGAAGGGAGAAAGAAGCAGCATTCAAAACAAAATGTTAGCTATATTGCTGATGCTGTGGGGGAGCAGAGGGAGAGGGATTCTTTCAGAAGATAAATGTGTCTGCAGGCCTTTAGGTTTTAGGATCTGGCACTGTATCCCCAGGCTTCAAATGCACTCACACTGTCCTCTTCCTAGACTTCCCTGAGAACCATCTTTCCCCTGAAGGTGGCTGCTGAAAGCAGAGGTGGCTCCTTCTGCCACAGACCCCCACATCAGAGCCAATAAAGCACCTAGGGAGATGGGTTTTTCCTTGTGCACTTCCACTCATGCAAAATCACTTTTCTCCTTGGCTGAAATCCATGACACAAGGACATATGGATACAGAGTCTCTGACTTCCGCTTGAGTAAGGGATAGGTAAGGCTAGGTCTGGAGAGGATAGGTAGGGAGAGACAGGTAGGGGGATACCTAACCAGGCTCACAGCATTCCCAGATGTGGAGAAACAGACCAGATATTAACCAGAGAGAAGGGAACACCTTGTTTGTTTCCATGACAGTTATAGATAGTTACAAGTCCACCTTGTTCCTGCTAAATACAGACATGATATTTACACATCCACCATGATGTTGTTAAACAGTTTACCAAGTTCCCTGGTTAGTTTCCTATAAAAGACCATAAAAGCCCTCAGTGGCAACCCATCTGGGACCCCTTAACTCTCCAGAGCTCTTTTCTTTCCTTTCTGCTCTCACCTTCATTAAATAAACTTTCACTTCATTTCACCCTTTTGTCTCCCTGAGATTTATTCCTGGACGCTGAGACAAGAACCCTGAAACTGTGCAACACTCTTACCTGCCACAACCATGCTGGAAATCTCAGACACTCATCCCCTGAATTTGATCACTGGAACTCTCCGCTGGAGTGAACAGACTCATGACACACTAGGCAGTTATCCAGTGGCCATGGCCTGTGACTCCAGTGGCCATGGCCTGTGACTCCTCATCACCCACAGCTGACCCGTACCTGGAATCAGAGACTCTGAGCTACAGGCGTGGCTCCCTCCTCCATCCCACAGCTTCTGCTGTCTGGGTTCCCTCAAGTGTCCCAGCTTCTGACCTTCCCTTGTTTGTAGCTTCTTCAGCCTTCTCTGGTCTCACTGTTTCGCATCCATCTTATACCTCATCATCCATCGTGGAGACCACCCTCTTGTTCTCTGAATTCTATTCCACTTGTCCTCTCAACATGCTTTTGCCTGCACCATTAATCCTCCACTGCTCACCCTATCATTCAAATGCCTAACTATGTCCACAGACACAGAGGTATCCACAAGACAGTCTTTTCTTCCTAGATCAGAATTGGTCATATCTCATTTTCATCTCCCTAATAAGGTTCCATGCCCCTATGTGTCTCATGGGCTACTTTAAATATGTGTGATGTCTATCCAATCTCTTCCTATCAATCTCTTGACTCTGAGTAGCAAATCCACATTTTTAATTTCACAAGTAAAACAGTGTGATTAAGAATACAGGTGTGCAGCATGTGCACTGCACAAAATCAACTGGCTTAGGGGCAAAGTGGAAACTGGCATGCAGTGTGTGCTGGTACAGGGCTTCCTCAGTTTGTATAATTTGTCTGATGGGACAGGGAATGGTTTAGTGGTTGGTCCACCAAGAGAGCTTCTTTTATCATAATTTATGCAGTTCTGCATGGGGGCATGGCTTTCTTCTGACCTTCGCTTATCTCTCTCTCTCTCTCTCACACACACACACACATACACACACACTTACTTCATTATTCCCATCCACACCTTTTTCTCTCTCATCTTAATGAAGGTCAAACTTTTCTGCTTTAGATTTATCTATACACATTTGTTCTCCATCTCACGACCTTGATTTTTCCCTAGAATCTCCCTCCAGTGTTTTTTTTTTTCTTTTTCTCTCCTGGATCTTCAAGCTTTCTCACATGACTCATTTCCAAAATAATCCCAGAGCTGGGAAACGACTTTTGGTGTTTATAGCAGAATGAATCCTGAGCTAGGGATTTTCTGCACCACCAGTTAGGTTAGAGGAGTTGAAAATAAGTTGAGGTGGATAAATTATTATACAGGAAAAAAATATCACTCAATGTGTTTTGAGAATGCATCACCAACATTGTCTTATCATCATGAGAATGTTTTGTGGCAGCTGAATGTGGGAACGCAAAAATCAGAGCAATAAAGTGCTTCCTTGTTCCATGAATGCATTGATGCTGAAGTGTGTTAAGAAACAGGGGACTCCACTACAATGGGATACTGAACTTGTGTGTGTGTTGTAGGGGGTGGGGGAGTAAAAACAATTAAAATATGGCTTTTTAAACTCAGATCACTTATAATCCCCTAGTCCCAAAATTCACTAGCTTTTCCTCAGTTTTTCATCTTTGACCTTCATGTAGTACTGGACATTGATTATTATTCCCTTTCTTCTTGTTTTTTTTTTTGAAGATTTTATTTATTTATTTGACAGACAGAGATTACAAGTAGGCAGAGAAGCAGGCAGGTGGGGGGGCGGGAAGCAGGCTCCCTGCTGAGCAGAGAACCCAATTCGGGGCTCGATCCCAGGACCCTGAGATCATGACCTGAGCCGAAGGCAGAGGCTATAACCCACTGAGCCACCCAGTTGCCCCCCTTTCTTCTTAATTGGCCCTCTCCCTTTAGGTTCAGGGACAGTTGTTACCTGGCTTCTGTCCTTGCTGCGTGGCTACTCCTGGGAGACCTCACAGAGGAGCTGTCCTGAGCCTCTGTCCTTACTTCCACACAAAAACTCCAGCGACCCCTTTATGTAATGAAACTCCACTTCTGCATCTCTCCTTGTAGTGTCCTTCTGATCCAGTTCTGAATAGAACCACAGATGTATTTCTGTTAATAGGATTTAATCAACCAAATTGTGTTTCATTTCTAGTAAATAGGTCCTTGCGTTGATCAGGTCTGGGGACCCCCTTCCTCACCAACCCTTCTATACTAGGATATCTCTTTCTTTTTGAGCGACCTCACCTAGGATTTCTGTTCCCATAAAGGGATTCCTGATGGTCAAGGTCTGCCCCACTTGGCTCACTGTTCTGTCTCTGCAAATGCAGCTTCCCGCCCACCTTCGGTGCCATGTCTCATTGGCCTGATAGGACACAGTGCCTGGGAGCCAGCTCAACCCCTGTGCCGTGGCATGGAAGTCTTTACACATCAGCTAAAACAAAATGGACTCTCTGACACCATCTTAAGCTCATGTGGTCCCCTCGGACATACCCTTTCTGACTCCAATGGTTCCCTGAAAAGTAGGGCTTCTCCCTCTATTCTTATCACCCCATAGTGGACTAAAGCAGAAGTCTCCTTAATGCCATGACTTCTTCCATCCTTCTGGGTAAAATCTCATTGCTTCCAGGTCAGCTTTCCCAGGGTACAGCCCTTATCAGAGAATTACCTTGTTCGGCAAAGCATTATGGCCAAAATCTTCTGATGAAACATCTTCCCTTTTTCTAAAACCTTCTTTTCTCGTAATCTACATTCATACATCCTTTTTAAAAATTCTTTTTATCATTATAGCCCCTCCCTTGTGCCAGAGTTGATCTCATGAGGCATAAACACATGCACAGTTTGAGTCCATTCCTCCTCACAAATTTTGAGCAAGAAAAGAGAACGTTGGGTCAGTCCCTCTTTATTTCTAGGCCCTCATGGTAAAGATGCTCAAGTCAGCCAGAAACTGACACAAAGTGACATCTATCTCATGACTGTTACTCAAAGGATGTTTAAAAATAGTTTTGGAATGCCTAGGTGGCTCAGTCAATTAAGAATTTGACTCTTGGGACGCCTGGGTGGCTCAGTTGGTTAAGCGGCTGCCTTCGGCTCAGGTCATGATCCCAGAGTCCTGGGATCGAGTCCCACATCAGGCTCCTTGCTCAGCAGGGAGCCTGTTTCTCCCTCTGCCTCTGCCTGCCACTCTGTCTGCCTGTGCTCGCTCCTGCCCTCTCTCTGACAAATAAATAAAATCTTAAAAAAAAAAAAAAAAAGAATCTGACTCTTGATTTCAGGTCATGATCTCACAGTCATGAGATTGAGCCCGGCATTAGGCTCTGTGCTGAGTGTAGAGCCTGCCTGAGGTTCTCTCTCTTTCTTTCTCTCCCCTCCCCACCCTCTTAACAACAACAACAACAACAACAACAAAAAGCTTTGACACAGGACAGAAATAATGAATGCTGTCAATTCTTCCTTCTGTGTTTCAAACAAACAAACAAACAAACAAAAGACTTAACAGTAGGACTATTTCTCCTTTTTTAATCCTCATATTGTGCCACTTTCTTATATCATAGATCACTTCTATGACCTCAGCATTGTTTGGACAGTCAGGGAGGTGGGAAGCATCCATCTTCTTATTACTAATTGCTAAAGACCTACAGGGCACAAGGCACAGTGAGGATACAGAGCTATATTAGACAAAGATTTTATGCACAAGAATCTTACAATATAGAATTGGGGAATATGACAGTCATCCATATCAAATTTTCTCTATTTCATTTAGCATATCTTAGTTCACCAAAAAAAAAAAAAAAAATCATGTCAAAAAACAAAACAAGAACAAATAAGAAAAAGATGTGTGTTGGTAAATCTCTACTTACCAATGGCCTATGGAAAGTGGGGAAAAATGACACATTGTCATTAAGATTTCTGCCATTGATTGAAGCTATTCAAGAATTACAAACACCTTGGGGCACCTGGGTGGCTCAGTGGGTTAAAGCCTCTACCTTCAGCTCAGGTCATGATCTCAGGGTCCTGGGATCCAGCCCCACATCAGGCTCTCTGCTCAGCAGGGAGCCTGCTTCCTCCTCTCTCTCTCTCTCTCTGCCTGCCTCTCTGCCTACTTGTGATCTCTGTCTGTCAAATAAATAAATAAAATCTTTAAAAAAAAAAAAGAATTACAAATATCTGGGGCACCTGGTTGGCTCAGTGGGTTAAGCCTCTGCCTTCAGCTCAGGTCATGATCTCAGGGTCCTGGGATGGAACCCTGGAGCCCTGCATCAGGCTCTCTGCTCAGAGGGGAGCCTGCTTCCTCCTCACTCTGCCTGTCTCTCTGCCTACTTGTGATCTCTGTCTGTCAAATAAATAAAAATAAAATCTTAAAAGAAAAGAATTATATCTGAAACATCTGAAAGACCATATCCAATTTCAAGCTTTTAAAATTTTGAATAATTTCAATCCCTAGTTTCTCTTTCTTCATCGGATGTATGTGTGTATCTGCCTAGGAACGAACTGAGGCAAAATGCTGAAATGTTACAGATTAAGCTCCTGAGACAGCCCCAGGCCTTTCACTGCTTTGTGAATTCTGAGTCCCCCTCTCCCTACCACCCCAGGAAGGCAGGCACCAAAAATGAAAGCAGATGCCTTTCAGTCAAAGCCCCTGCTGCCCTGGGAAACTAACTTCATAATCAAATGTCCTTTTTCTCTTCTTCTTTTGACACCCTCAGGGTGAACCCTCTGGTGAAAGATTTTCCTTTTTTTGGAACTGCCAGTTCTTACATCTTTACCAATCCTAATGACCAGCCCTCAATAATTCTATGTCAGCAGCCTTGGTCTCAATGTTCAGTTTGAGGGTAAAGAGAGGGACCACCCACAAGGCCACTGGTTCTTGAGAATGGATCTACAAATAGCCTAGCTAGATAGGAAATTCTGTTATAGAGAATGGAGCCTAGCTGTGGCCTGTTAACAATGATCAAAACACAGACCTTCTTGTGGGGACATCACCAAGTTCCTGGGAACCTTCAATCCCAGGGCCTTGAGAAGTGCACACACCCCTTTCAGAATGCAAGAGAAGGCTGCACTATTGTTATCCCGAGTAACTCTTGATGGATGGTAACAGATGGAACACTTGCAAGAATGGGCACAGCTGTGATGGGGCCAGAACAAAAGAAGAAATACATTGTTACATTCCAAGTAAGCACTTGTAATTATCTGCTTCTTTTTAATATGGGGAATGTCATGATATCTGTCTTCTAAACACTGAAGACAAAGCACATTTACCATCTAGTATTTCAAGATGTTATCCATCCTATGCAAAAAGACACCCACTGCCCCAAGTCCTATTCTTATTAGTGTATTAATATCATTATGATGTCCCTGGTTTCTAGAAAGTACCATCAAAATTTCCTTTATTGGAACCATTTCTTTTTCTGAAGCTGTTACTCTATGAATGAAACAAAAATAGTACTTTGAAAGAAGCTGTTATTTTTCCAGATAAGTTGCTTATCTTTATTTATCTTTATTATCACAAAGGAGGGGAATGGAAAAAAAAATCAGAAAACCATGATAGTTAAGCCATCCCCTGCCATACAATGTTGAAGTAAATGTATTTAACCCCTCTGAGATGCATTCTGGAAAGAAAAAGAATAGCATCAGTTTCTATAAAAATTTAGTTTGGGGATTAAATACAACCATGACTGTGTGTTAACCTTCCAACAGTGAGGCAAGTGACAGGTACCTATGAAGTATTTTTCAAATAGATGATTAGATCATCTTATTACTATGGTAACTTCTACCATCTCTATTTCTCTTAAGAATGTTTTAGGAGATGGATGTGGCTCTTTCTTCATTGTGTTGTCTTTCCCCTTTGATGACCTAAGATTTTGGACCCATGGATCAGGTGCACAGCCAGGCTGGATCTCCGCAAAGGCAAGGTCAGGGAGGAGTCAGTTGTGCAGGAAGAACAGAGACAGAGTCACCATTCCCAGAGGTGGTTGGCTACCCTGGAACTCACTGACTCTGGACAGTTACCATAACGGAAAGTGTGCTGACTTTAGGGTCAAGCAAGCCTAGCTAATGGTGCTGGCTCTGTTACTCCTACCTCATCTCACCCTTGTGGCTTTACTGTTCTGAGTTTGCATTTCCTCAGTTGCTCGACGGGGATGCTGAGAACTACCATCTAAGCTGCTGGATGATGTATCAGAAGTCTAGTATCGTGCCTGGCACGTAGATCTCCAGTCAGTGTGGGCCATGGTTGTTGACTGTGTTCATCTCCACTCTATTTTGATTTTGTGCCCCAAGTGAGCTTCATTCTAGGTCTCCTGCTTCTGGATCTATAGATCCATACATCCACACACATCACACACTAACACCACACACATACACAACACAGTGCACATGGCACACACACCCAAAGCACCGGTGACACAGTTCTAGACCCCAGCTCTCCATGAGCAAGGGTCCTCCATCAACGTGCTGGTAGAGCAGAGTCATGCCATCACAAAAGGGAGTCTCTCTGCCATATGTAAGACCCAGCCCACAATGTCCCAACATCCCAGTTTGGGGTTTGGTGTCCCGCCATCTTGGACAAATCTCCTGGGTGGAGACTCGATTAAGACTTGTGATGATCCATCTTTCAGATTCTCCACCTCTCCGGTTTGACTATCGGCTGCTGGAGCACCAGTGAGCACCCCAAAACCTCTGGATGTTGCATCTCAAATTCTTCTGTGGTAGATCCTGAGGGAGTGGAAAGAGTTGTGGTATGAACATTGAAGGAACTAGCCTATTTAAAATGGAGTTACTCAGCTTATCCCTAAGTTGGTGGTGTCCTGGGAAGTAGAAATCTTACAAAGATTCATCAACCTCATCATTCAAACTTAATCTACTTAATATAGTACTAATTTCTAATATATTACGGGTTAAAATGAATTTCCCAGTATGTATCTAAACTTCCTCATCTTCAGAAGTAAAGAATGCTGCTGAATTATAAAATACTTATAATTTTCCTCACTTTTCCTTTATTAAAAAGTAAACAACTAATATTTATGAGCTTAGTATGTGCCAGACCTTGAACAAGTCTGAGTCTCACATGGTTTAACTCATGTACTCCTCATAAGAAATAAATAAAGCAGGGCACCTGAACACCTCAGCAGGTTGAGTGTCCTACTCTTGATCTCACCTAAGGTCAAGATCTCAGGGTCATGAGATCGAGCCCCACATTGGGCTCTGCTTGAGAGTCTTCCTCTTCTTCTGCCCCTCCCCACCACTTGCATGGGTTCTCTCTCTCTTCAAAAAAAAAAAAAAAAAAAAAAGAAGTACATATAAAGCAAATATTATCATAATCCCCATTTTAGAGATGAGCAAACCATTGGTAGCCAATTTTTGTTAATTATAACTCCACATATTTCAAGTACGACCACATCAACTTTGAGTTCAATACCAATGAAAGGCTTTCATTTAATTACCATATTCTTACATTTCTTCTGAAAGTTGATGTTCATAGATGCACAAATGAATCTTCGAAACTTACATAAGCTCATTCTGCTTCTGACCCCAAATTCCCGTATTTGATACCTAAGGGTTCTTGAAACCATAGGTTTGCAAGGTTATTATAAATGCATTGCTCAACAATTTTGTGCATGCTGTGTGAAGTGGACAAGCTCTGTCCAGTAACAAAGCTATGAAAATGACTCTTTTTTGTATATGGAAATGTGGCCAGCAAGAGCTAGAGCTGCTTATGTTTGGGAACCCAGCAAACCAATGACATCTGCTCTCTGCAACCAGACCTTACTGATCATGTGGGGATGAAATGGCACCTAGGAAGCCCTCAAGGAAAAGCATACTGAAAGAATGAAGGACTTCAGGGTACAGGCAACATTCCCATTGTTCTCGGTTTCCAAAAAGTATTCGCGGGCTGGGTGGATAAAGAGGAAATGGGAAGTGAGCAGTCCCTAAAGAGCATGTTACCGAAAGCTCTGTTTTTCTGGCTGATGCTCCAGATGCAGAAGTAAATGGTCTCTCCTGGGCAAGCATCTCACACAAACAGCAAATATTGTTCACCCCGAGACCATCTGATTGGCTCAAGCGGTTTGAAAAATGAACCTGGCAATGTCATAGGAAAAATGCTGCAACAGAATAACGAAGCCAGATGAAATCAACTTGGTCCTCAGAGCAATTTAATTAAGACATGAGAGATGCCCAGTGCTGTGGACAAAGACAGAAGAAACATAGTGGTTACCGAGGAAATAGCAACGGGGCAGGGGCACCAGGGCGGGGGGAGGAGAATGAGAGAGAAAGATTCTATTCAAAAGTCAAAATCACATAGGAAAGGAAATTGGTTCCTTAGGCCAAAAAACAGAGAAGCATGAACATGCATAGCCAGGAAATGTCCCTCTGCAAGGTACACAGAACACAAGAGCATGTGACAAATGGCGTGTCCATGTACTGTCCTGCTATTGGCCAAGACGCTGGACAGCATGTCTGGGAGGACCTCGGAGGTTATGTTCTGGAAACCCCCATCAGCTGGCTCAACAACAACCCTTCCAAGCCCATCACTAGTTCTTCTCATTACTCTGTTCTCCTCCAGAAATGGGACATTTCTTTACCAGGAAGAGTTCTTTGGGGTAGTGAGAAACAGAAAGTTTTCCCTTGTAAGTTCCTGCTGTTTCCCTTCCTGTCTCTCCCATCTGACTAGGAGGCTGTTTTTGTGTGTTTGTTTTGTTTTGTTTTGTTATTGATTTTATATCATGTGCCCCTTGCTTAAAATGGTTCAGGGAATGCTTTGACTGTCCCTTGCCCATCATGTGTGGGTGCGGTAGAAACCCATCAGCGTTTCCTCCCACCTGCTCTGACCACCCGACTCTCTCATAACAGGGCACTCATCCTTCATGAGTGCTCTGCAGCCCCTCAAATCCTCCAGGGCAGATGCAACCAAATCCTGGACACATAGGTGGAAAACCCTTCAGGGGCCCATTTCTTGAACCTGGCAGCCTAAAACACGAGAATATTCACCAGAAGAGAAGCAGGGACCGAGACTTTTACAGGAGTCCCAGGGGTGCCTGAAAGGAAACCAAAAGCCTCAACACATTTGAAAACGAAAGTGCAGAATTAATCAATATATTTGAACTTGGAGTTCAAGGTTATTCATTCCGCCGAAACCTCTGGCACATTTCAAGTTTCTTTTCTTTAAGTTCAAAGAGTTCATGCATTTGAAATTTGAAAAAAAGGTCAAACTTTACATTTTCACAGAAGGTGGCAAGTCTGTGGAGTAATCGCTATTTGGGATTACATATTTTGTACCATTTATTCAGAAGACTTTATTTTTATTCTACTTTGTCTCAGAGTTGGTGAGAAGACTGAAATGTTTCACTCTGATCCAGGGCTCATAATTATGCTGCATATTAGTCTCTTTGGGATGCATTAATCAAGTCTTTCTTGTAGTAAGCCAAACCTTAAGTCATATCCTCCTTTTGATTTATCTTGACTTGTTCTTTCACGCAAAAGGGAGCTTGAGGACATGGGCAGGATAAATCTTCCTCTTTGGATAGAGCCAAAGACTCCAGGCCAAAAACTTCTCTTCCAGTTGTCTTTCTGATAAATGCAAAACAAACAAACAATAACAACAACAACAAACAAACAAACAAACAAACCCCAGAAAACTCTTTCTGGGAAGATCATAACACGGACACTTTTTATCCACCAACTTTGTAGCACAGGTGAGGTTATCAGCATAGCTACAATTGCAACAAGAGTGGCTCCATCATGAGTACTGGCTAGGGCTCTTTTCAAGGGAAAAGATGGTCAAGGAACCTAGTGTGTGTCTTATCCAATCCCAGGAGGTTGGCTCTGGAGGAAACCACAGTAACTATCCACCAAAGGTGATGGCCAAGGCCATACATTTTGGAGTTGGAATGGTTGAAAATCTTGTTTAGGTCTTTGTGCCTCAGTTTGCTCAACTATAAAATGAGGATTAAAACTGTACCTCTCCTGTAGAGTTGTTTTCAAGGATAGCTACGTTGCAAAACATGAAGATCAGTAATGACTACATCAAATGCTGCCTAAATATTGCTATCATCCTCCTTTTGTTCATCATCATTCCCATTAAAACCAGTACAAACATTATGTATTAAGAATATTTTAAATGCAAATATTAAAATCCGGAAAGGTTAACTAATTCAGAACTCTGAAGACAGCCAAAAAGAAATGACAATGATCCAAGAAGGGTAAGATGAGGCAGAAATTATCTGGAGACAGAAGGACCATATTGAGAAACTAGATTTTTTTTTTAACTTGAAAGATGACCAGTCAGGGATTAGGAGACCTGGGGCATCAGCCCTGCACCACCAGAGCTGAATGGTCACAATGATATAACTCAGTTTGTTCGTCTTTGAAATGCTTTTCTTTTTTGCCTCATGGGATTGTAATGAGGATTCAACAATATAAAAAAAAGAAAATATCTGAAAATTATAGAGCACTATGGAAATAATTATGATTGCTAATATTTATTGTGAGTTTAATTTTCTAGGAACCTGCTAATTTTCTAAACCTTTTTCCCATGTTAATTAATTTATGGTCACAACTTTGCAATGAGACAGGACTATTACTCTCCCCATTAAACAGATGAACCCTTGGGGCCTGAATGGCATGGCCAAGGCCACATAGGTAACAACAGGTCCACTGAGTATTTCAACACATCTGCCTCCAGGCCCTGGACCCCAACCACTGGACAAACTGTCTATAAAATCAGCCAGTTGATTGATTGATCAATCCCACCAATGTGCATTGAGCTATCAAGTGCCAGGCACTGTCACGGGCACTGGGATTCAGCAGTGACCATGAGTGACAAACAGTCCCCTCAAGGATACCACTTTGAAATATAGGAAACTGACAAATAATTATGATGGCAGATGGCAGAGGCAGTTAGAAGAAAAATAAATCAAGGCAAAGGTATCAAATAGTCGTAGAGCAGAGACCTGCTTGGACAGAACTCGCTGCATGAGATCGCTGTTCACACACACGCACATGTTGGTCAGGGAGGCAGCAAGAACAGGAGGCCAGGATGGTCATAATGCTGACAATGGCCACTCGCCTGTTTGCACATGGCATCTGCAGGAGGAAGTTGGATAAAACAGTCACAGAATAGCAGTGGCAAGGAGATTTCAGGGAGAGTGAAGTGAAGGTGTTATGGGGGCCAAGAAGGTAGGTAGGGCCCACGCTTCATGAGCAAGGGACGAGAGACAGGTAGAGGTGGCCAGGGTCCAGACTGCATGTGATAGGCACACCACAATGTGGAATGCTGTCATGAAGCGTGATGGAGCAGCCCATTCATATAGGCAACCATCATACCACAGGTAGGGGGTATGATGTCATGTCTTACAAGCTCACAAAGAAAAAATTCACCTCACCAGACCATGCGTTGTACCAGCAGGGAAGCCAGTCCAGGTTAACCGACACACCCAGTGCCACGTTATAATATATAGACTGCTGAATCACCAAGTTTGATGGAAATCAGGCTGTTCCTGCTGAACTCTATTCACCTACAAAATGATCTGCAAAAGTATGATTTTATCATCCAAAAAAACTCTTAGAATATATTGGTAAACAAGTACCCAAGCTGTGATATGGTTTCCAAACAGCTTTCTGTAGAAATACTCAGAGGTAGTCATTAGAAGTACAGTTGGTTAGTGAATTAACAAACTTTCATCCATTTTTCTGTTGTGTATAGTTGTCAAGTGAGAATAGCCCATCATTTATCAAAGACCCAGAAAAGGCTTCCAATACAAGTGATTTACTTTCTCAATAAGAAAGATCAGTGTCCTTGGATACTCACAACATCTGAAAATATCCATCTAATTAGACCTTAAAAAATCTATGAGAAGAATTCATTTTACCTACTTGTCATCTGAATTTTGATTGTTGAAATTTTTTTTTTAAAGCTTCTTCTTTTTTTTTTTTTTTTAAGATTTCACCTATTTATTTGACAGAGAGAGAGAGAAAGAGAGAGAGAGATCACAAGTAGACAGAGAAGCAGGCAGAGAGGGAGGGAAAGCAAGCCCCCCACTGAGCAGAGAGCCCGATTTGGGGCTCAATTCCAGGACCCTGGGATCATGACCCAAGCCAAAGGCAGAGGCTCAACCCTCTGAGCCACCCAGGTGCCCCTTGATTGTTGAAATTTCTAACAAATGAAAAGCAACTGATAAAATTGCCCAGCAAAGGAGACCAACAATGTCAAGTGCTGATGCCATCAGTCAGAAGCAGGAGAAAGCATCCAGGAGACTTGGCTTCTTTATTCAGTGGGCCCCCCAGGATCTCACTGGCAGGATGCGTGCTTGGCTGTGACCTTGACTCCAGCACTTAGAACAGAGTAAATAAAGAACTGTATGTTAAGCTCACATACACTGCTCAATGATGCCATCTACACATTCACACATGGCTTCCTGAGTGAGATGGTCTTCAACACAGCACAGGTTGAACTGAACAGAGTTAAATTAATAAATGGGAAGGGGACAGGAATTATCAGAATGCTGTTAAGGGCTGAAACCTTCCCTTATGTGGTATCTATGGAAGGTAATTGGTAAAATGAGTTTTCCCAACATGGAGAAGGGGAAAATGAGGCACTGTCCTACTGTCACTGTATGCTTGTGTGTGTGGTTGGATGGGGTAGAAGTGACAGAGAGAGAGCTCAGCCTATAGTCTACCTCCTCATTGCTCCTCCTAGAAATCTCTCTGGGCATTCAGGATTCCTGGATAATGCCCTGCTCTGACTCTAGCACCAGAGCGGACAGCCCGTATTCAAATCCTAGCTCGACCCTATGAGCAGTGACTTTCAGCAGTTAAACTACCACTCTGTCCCACAGCTTCTGCCCCATCGATAAAAGAAATGGGTAATAAATAAGGTTCAGAGGGTTGTCGGAAGAATTAGGTGAATTAAAATACATCACTCAAGGGACGCCTGGGTGGCTCAGTCATTAAGCCTCTGCCTTAGGCTCAGGTCATGATCCCGGGGTCCTGGGATCGAGTCCCGCATCCGGCTCTCCGCTCGGTGCAAATCCTGCTTCTCCCTCTCCTGCTCCCCCTGCTTGTGTTCCCTCTCTCACTGTGTTTCTCTCTGTCAAATAAATAAAGTCTTTAAAAAAAAAAAATACATCACTCAACCAAATTACTACAGGCACACAGGAAGTGCTCACCAAATGTAAGAATGAGGTCCATATAAAAGAGCTCAAGTCATGCTGGAAAAAATAAGAACCTCCATGAAAAATATGGGGCACCTGTGGAGCTCAGTCAGTTAAGCATCTGACTCTTGATTCCTGCTCAGGTCATGATCTCAGAGTCATGGGGCTGAGCCTTGCATCAGGCTCTGCTTGAGCAGAGTGGGGTGGGTGGGGCCTGCTTGAGAGTCTCTCTCTCTCCCGCTCTCTCTCTGCTCCTCCCTCCCTCACACATGCAAGTGCAAGTGCACATGTACATGTTCTCTGTCAAAATAAATAGTTAAAACATACATATATACAAATAAAATATTTAAAAATAAGTAAACTGCACAAATATTACAAAAGAGATGAGTAGGCATAAAGTAGCATTCCTTTCCAGCTGAAGGTCCTGGGGTCATCTCCAACATTGGAGCTAAGCCTTAAAGGATGTGCTGAAAGTCAATAGCAGAGTTAGTCTCTGGCCATCTGGGGTAGAGGAAGGACTTGAATATGAGGGTTCCTACCGGGCACATATTAGATAGGTCTCAGCTGGTTTGACTCAATCATGGGATTTGTCTTGATGGCAATATTAACTAACATTAGAACTGTTATAGTGGGCAGCAGGTCTTTGCAAACTGCTTTACATGGTCATTAATTAATCTGTGTAACCTCAAACTGCTCCTCAACATAGTACTATTATTGTCTTCATTTTATACATGAAGAACTAGAGCACAGAGAGGCTTAGTAATCTGCCAGAGGTTATAGACAATATTCAGTGGAGCTGGGCTTCAAATGAAGGGAGCCTGGGTCCATCCCATGTGCTTTTGCCCTATACTCATGACCTCTAAAACAGCTAGTGACAGCACTAAAGGTTCTTCAGACTCTGCATCTTCTGATGATTTGTCTAAAAAGACCATATCATCCGGGATAGGAAAAAAGGTACTAAAGGATCCTTGGGAAAAGTACTGAAAAACCAAACATGGTTTTGTTTTTTTTTTTTTAAGATTTTATTTATTTATTTAACAGAGAGAGAGATCATAAGTAGGCAGAGAGGCAGGCAGAGAGAGAGGAGGAAGCAGGCTCCCTGCTGAGCAGAGAGCCCAATGCGGGGCTCGATCCCAGGACCCTGGGATCATGACCTGAGCCGAAGGCAGAGGCTTTAACCCACTGAGCCACCCAGGCGCCTCCCAAACATGTTTTTTTAGACTCTGAAACAAGGGTGTGGCTCTACCACGTCCATCTTTCTTCCTTATGCAGATGCATTCTGCAGAAAGACAATTATGAAATACTGATTGTCATGTGTCATCGGTGCTCCTGCCCTTGAGGATGTATTATGGTAGTCAAATAGAGGATTTAAAAGGTGCTGGGAAGTCTTTGACTGAGCTGTAACCAGGTTCAAGTAAATAGGACGATGCTGCTCCTGCACAAGCTACTGACTTGGAAAAGGGCCTCCCGCTTGTGCTACAAAATGACCCACATCTGGATTTTTCAACTTTCATCCTCACATGCTTTAGCTTGTTCTTCTGTCTTCATATAGTTAACTGAAAGCTAAATCTAAAGGCTCAGCTAGATCAGGGTATATATTTCAGGAAGAGTCTTCACAGGAGCTGGTATAGACTCATTTGCATCACCTCAGGGGACACATCCAGTGACACAAGGTCACTAATAGTGATGCTGAGATTAATCACTGGGTTAAGCCAGTGACAGGCAGGCTTCTCCTTTGAAGTTGCTTTGCAGCCCTCAGGACTCGTAGTGATATGTGAAGTGATAACTTCACACGATGTGAATACTTCATTTTCTGACAAACTTTCCAATAATAACTTTGCCATCCTTTGATGATGATTGTCTGAATCAATTATTCCATTAAGATTTATATATCCAGCAACTCCTTTTGTACAAAGAGCTTTTGCTTCAGAAATTGACATTTTGGTTACCTTGACCTACAGTTGTATTGGAAAGGCAGTTTAGTACTTTTTTTTCCTTCAAATTTTCAATTTTCCAAGAAAGGATTTGGTGTAATAATCACTTCCAATAGTGTCAGATACATTTTGTTAATCTGTGTGTGGGGGGAGGGCTTTCCATCTGGTGAATATAATTGTAGAATTAAGTAATGAACACACAAACACAGGGATAGACTTTTGTTTGTTTTCATTAATTGTGATCATCGGTTTTGGCGGGGTTTTTTAATTGTGTCAATTTTGTCCCATAGAATCTCCTTTAAGCTGATTCAGAGATCCTTTGTCAGAACCCTTTTCAGTTTTGAGGACTTCCTTGCTTCCCAGTATAGCAAGATTCTCTCTAAATTAAAAGAGATAGAAGAGACCTCGGCTTCCAAAAAAATGAAACAGACACAATACTCTCTATACTTATACAGCTAAAATTTGTCTTAGCTAACCTAAATTACAATTAATTCTCCTGGATATCATATACAAAACAGACATAGAACTACCCTATGATCCAGCAAATACATTACTGGGTATTGACCCAAAGAGTACAAAAAAACAAATTCATAGGGAAATATGCATTTTAGTAGCATTATCTACAATAACCAAATTATGGAAAGAGCCCAAACTGTCCATCAACTCATGAGTTGATAATGGATAAAATGTAGTGTGTGAGCATGTGTGTGTGTGTGTGTGTGTGTAATGGATTATTACTCAGCCATCTAAAAGAATGTTAAGTAAAAATAAGTCAGTCAGAGAAATACAAATAGCATATGATTTCACTCACATGTGGAATTTAAGAAACAAAACAAATGAGGAAAAGGAAATAAAAGAGAGAGAAAGGCAAATCAAGAAACAGATTCCTAACTATAGAAAACACACTGATGGTTACCAGAGGGTAGGTGGTGGGGGATGGGGGAAATGCATAATGGGGGATTAAGGAGTTCACTTGTGATGAGCATGGGATGCTATGTGGAAGTCTTGAATCAGTATGTTGTACATCTGAAACTAATATTACACTGTATGCTAAATTACTGGAATTAAAATAAAAACTTAAAATAATAATAAAAATGTAAATCACAATTGGGAAAAAGTTCCCTGGATATCATATACAAAACGGATATAGGAAGACTCTAAAAGGTGTAAAGAAGGCAGTCTTCTCAGGGATCTTGGGACTCGAGCAGCTGCAACTACTCTATTGAGGCTACAATGAGGTGGCCCAACTCCCATGTGAGGATTGAGTTGGACAAAGCCAAGGAGAGTTAGAGTTTTCATTCCCAACTGCCATCAACAAAAGCTTTCTTTCTCCTGGTGTTAGTAGAGACTACATGGAAAGCCCAGTTTCCACATCCTTCCCAGCTGGGTAGTGTCAGAGAAGGCTGAGTGAAGACTTTCATCATCATCCAATAATAACAAGACCACCTCTACACAGTGACTGGAGACCATGTGGAAAGAAAGAACCTCCCACATGGCAGTAAAGAGAATGGCTGTCAGTGGAGGTTAACTGGGGAACATGGACTTCTAATTCCACATGGCAGTGATGATGCAATACCTCCTCCCCTAGAGTGCCAAATAAAGACATCTAAAATAGAGATTTAAATATGATGCAGCCTCTCATAACATAATATGAAAATGTCCAAAGTGTGGTTTTAAAATCACTCATCATGTCAAGAAACAGATCTACAATGTAATGAGACAAAGAGAATTAACATAATTCAACACCAGGATGGCTGTTATGGTAGAAATAACTGACAAAGGTTTTATAGCAGCCATCATCAAAATGTTTTAAGAAACAATTACAAACACTCTTAAATTAAAAAAAAAAAATACAAAGCCTCAACAAAGACATAGAAGATATAGAAGATATGAAGAGGGGGGCGCCTGGGTGGCTCAGTGGGTTAAAGCCTCTGCCTTCGGCTCAGGTCATGATCTCAGGGTCCTGGGATTGAGCCCCGCATCAGGCTCTCTGCTCAGCGGGGAGCCTGCTTCCCCCCCTCTCTCTCTGCCTGCCTCTATGCCTACTTGTGATCTCTGTCTGTCAAATAAATAAATAAAAATCTTTAAAAAAAAAAAAAAGATATGAAGAGGGGTGCCTGCATGGCTCAGATGGTTAAATGTCTGCCTTCGGCTCAGATCATGATCCCAGGGTCCTGGGATTGAACCCTGCACTGGGCTCCTTGCTCAGTGGAGAGCCTGCTTTTCCCTTTCCCACTTCCCCTGCTTATGTTCCTCCCTCACTGTCTCTCTCTCTGTGTCAAATAAATAAATGAAATCTTAAAAAAAGAAGATATGAAGAAAAATCAAATTGGAATTTTATAAATGAAAAATATAATAAATACAATTAAAAGCTCAGTGGATGGACTAAATGGGAGAATGGAGAGAACACAGGAAAGAATTAGTGAGCTGGAAAATAGAATAATAAAAATTATTCAGTCTTAACAACAGAGGGGGAAAAGACCATTAAAAAAAAAGAATAAAGAGAATCTTATGGGTCTTTAGGGCTATACAGAGATATGTATCTTTTGTATTATCAGAGTCCAGAGAGGAAGAGAAAGAAGTGAGTCTAAAAGAACTATACCCAAAGAAATAATGTCTGCTAATTCCCCAAATTTGGCAAGAGTCATAAACCTATAGTTTCAAGAACCTGAGTAAATTTTAAACAGAATGAATCCAAAGAGATCTACACCTGGATATCTCATAATTAAAATTCTGAAAACTAAAGACAAAGGAAAAGATTTTTAAAGAAGCAATAATATAAGTAGTACTTTACCTACAGTGGAAAATAATTTGAATGACAGAAAATTTCTCATCAAAAACCATGGAAGCCAGGAAAGTACAACATTTTCAAGTGTTGAGAGAAAAGAACTCCTACCTAGCAAAATACTCCTCAGGAATAAAGGGGAAATTTTCAGATACATTTTCAGATGAAGAAAAACTGAGAAAATGTGCCACCACCAGAGTTACCATAAAAGCATGGTCAAAGGATATTCTCTAAACAGAAAAATAATGATAAAAAAAAAAAAGCTTAGAAATGAAGAAAGAAGAAAGAGTCTCATAAACAAAAATATGGATAAATAAAATAGACTTTCCTTCTTTTGAGTTTTCTAAACTATGTTTGATGGCAAAAGTATAACAATGATATGATTCCAAATGTATATAGAGAATGTACTCAAAACAATTTAAGTGGAGAAGGATAAAGGGATGGAAAGAGGGGTAAAGTTTATGTTTTTGTTTTCTTTTTTTATTACAGTTCCCTGGCAAAATGATGATACCATTAAGTTGTGATAAGTTATATAAATAAAATATAATAGCTAGAGCAATCACTAAAAATGCTATACAAAGATATATACTAAAAAATTTATAGAAAAATATAAATACTGTTCTTGGGCACCTGGGTGGTTCAGTGGGTTAAGCATCTGTCTTCAGCTCAGGTATGATCTCAGAGTCCTGGGATGGAGCCCCACATCAGGCTCCCTGTTCAGTGGGAAGTCTGTTTCTCCCTCTCTCTCTTCTGGTCTCCCTCACTAGTGCTTTCTCTTTCTCAAATATAGATATAGATATGATGATATAGATAGATAGATATAGATATCCTGGTCTAAGAAATGGGCAAATAATTGACAAAAAAAGGAAGGAAAAAGAAAACATAAACAGAACAAAAAAACAGGAAAATAAAAAATAATAATAATAAGATGGAAAAATTAAGCCCTGCCATATCAACAATTAAATTAAAGCAAGCAAAAAAGAAAAAAAGTCTATGTAACCCACTTAAAAGACAGAGATTTGGGCCATCTGAGTGGCTCAGTCAGTTAAGTATCTGCCTTTGGCTCAGGTCATGATCTCAGGGTGCTGGGATCAAGCCCCATGTATGGCTCCCTGCTCAGCAGGGAGTCTGCTTCTCCCTCTCCCTCCCCTACTTCTGCTCTCTCTCTCTTTCACTCTCTGTCTCAAATTAATAAATAAAATCTTTTAAAAAAGAGAGACAGAGGTTGGTAGAGTAGATTACAGAACATGATCCAACTGTATGTTGTCTTGAGGAAATTAACTTCAAATATAACAATCTGGACAGGTTGAGAGTCAAACATAGTTATATTAGATAAACTTTAATTAAAGCACAACTGGAGTAACTACATAATACCAAATAAAGTAGATTTCAGGAAGAAAAAATGTTACCAGAGACAATGATGTATATTCTAATGGACAAAAGGCTGATGCACCAGGAAGTGACAGCCATCCTCAGTGTTTATGCAGCAAACAAAAAAGTCTCAAAATGCATGAAGTATAAACTGATATAACTTAAAGAAGTAGATAAGAATAGCTGGAAACTTCCACATCAACTAAAGAGAGATGAGAGCATTGATTTTAAAATATTTCAGCAAAAAAACAAGCAGAATCCAAAACCATAAAGTATATATGGAAAAATGACATCAATTGTTAAGTCAACAGAGATTATGTTTATTATAATATTCTCTCAATTTCCATATAAGCTTGAAAGTTTTTATAATAAAAGTTAAAGGTAAATAGTAAGTGGTACTTCCTCAATAACAGTCAGACCTTTCTTGTTAGATAGCTTGCTTCTGATTATTAAGACATGGTACATGAACCTTGTAGATGTTTTTAAAGTACTTTAATAAAATAGAGTTAGTACTACTTGAGTTTGTAAATATAGAGGCTCATAGGTTTGCAATTGTTGTCTCCACTCTTCTTTTAAATAGCAAATATTGCTTGCGTGTCTATTTGGATGAGATGAAAAAGACAAAGCCCTTTTCCTAAAGGAGCTCGTACTCTAATCAGGGAGAGAAATATGTGAATAAATACCATGAAAATTGTGACACAAATATGTACAATGTACAATCAGTCAGAAGGAATGCAGCAATCATGCCCCAAGAGCATGTGTTGACAAGGGTGGTACAAGATACCTGATATTTGAACTAAAGTTGCTGGTTTATAGGTATTTCCCAGAGAGAAAAGAGTAGAAACAGACTTCTACATAGAAAGAAGCATATGTAAAGGCACAAGGTAAAAGATATAAACAAAAAGCAATGAATTGTAGGCAATATTACTATTGTTGAACAAAAAGCCAGAGAGGCTGGAAATAAGGCAGAGTAAGTAAACATTAATGACATCAAGGATGGTGTTACATATCACGTACTGGGATCACCTCCTAAAGTCCACATTCATCTCTTTGTATTCCTAGGGGGAGGTGGATGGCCATCTGAACCTGCTGTGTGTTGACAGAGAGAAATTGTCAGTATTCCTGAAAACTACATGGCAAAGCCATGGGGATTGTAGGTAGGAGTGAGAGTTCTGTGGCTTCTAAACTTGCAGCTAAGGACTGATGGGTTATTACAGAATAACCCATCAAAGGCTTACAATCAATACTTTTTTGACCAGCCATTACATCATTATGGGCAGACATGAGAAATCCCAATTTATTTCCCATGCACCCCAGATATCAACTGTTGGTGCCAACTCCCAAGGAGATGGAACCCTGAGTGTATTTCCCCTGACTTGTCTGTTTTCCATTCTTAAAAGGAGTCTATGGGACCTCAGATAATGAGTAACCATGAAGCTGAAATGCTCTCGTCAACTGGTAGAAAATACAAGTCAATGACTTTATCCTGGAAATAATGGGGAAAGAAGGAAACTTATTAAAAGTAATCAAAAATAGATGGTAGGAAACATGTCTTCGGTAGTAGGTAAAGAAAGGGTTGGAGATGGATGAGACCATCATAGCTGTTCAAGTGTTTGATTATCTGGGGCTGAAATGAGGCCCATATAGTATAAATCCAAGGACATAACATTTTTCAAAGGCTTCCAAAAGGTAGAGTAAGTTTGTCTCACTGATGGAATACAGAGGGAAATCAAAGCACCTTGGAGGTGTGGGTGACTGGATGCTGGCATCACTGTTATTCAGGACAGTGGATGGGGGAAAAATAATACTTGGGGGTAAAATAAAGAATTCTTTTTTTTTGGATGAGCTGAGAACAATCAAGGCTGAGGTACACTGTATACTGTTGCTGTTTCAAAAGGAAAGTCTGAACTAAGGGCTTCTGGAGGTTTTGAGCATGTAGGTAATAGTAATGACACTATGAGAAGCAAAGAATGGATGAGAGTTATAGATAGTACAGATATTTGCTTGGAACATAAAATAAATAAAATAAAAACTAATAATAAGCATAAGCCAGCTTGCATTGTATAAATCATCATCAATAGGAAAACAAGGTAAAATAATGTGTATTGCTTATAGCAGTGATGCTAACTTACAGTAACAAAAAAATTTAATAGCAATTATGCAATCCTTTTAGAAGTTATGTGACTTTGTCAGACAGCTTAGGTCACATTGCCTGGTGATAGTAATAATAA